>WUAT03449973.1:0-16863 GCA_010015005.3 Ulmus americana
TTGATTACCCATAACATTTTAAAGAGTAATGTAACAATAAACAAACATTACAACATCAATTTCTTATCAAATCTAAAAAATCTCATAAAACCAAAAATACAACTAAAATTAAAGAAAAAATAAAATAAAATAAAAAAAACATACCTTAACTGTTGAAGAATAAAATCCAATGATGAAACATTGAAATATTGATTAGAATATGAAAACTTGGTGGTGGGGATGAAAAATCGCTAGAATAGAGTGATTTTTTTGGAGAGGAGGCCGAAATGAAGAACTGCTCGCGGTGAAACCCTTTCTGTAAGAAGCTTTCTTCGACAGATCACATGACCCGTCGCGGAAAAGTCGTGTCAATGCCTTGAAATAGGTTTCCACGAGGGACATACGAAAGATCTCTCGCGGAAAGTGACTTTTCTTGAAAGGTCTACTTATGTCCCTCGCAAAAAGTGAATATATTTTTTATTTTAATTTTTAAAAATAGATACCGAGAGAATTTATCTGTTTTTGTTATCTCTCATTACACTTTTTACAGTAGTGAATGAGTTTGATACACATTAAATGTCAAACAAGTTGAATGAAAATAGAGTAATCAAAAGTATTATTGATGCAAAATTGCAAGAAAAAATCAATGTAAATTCCCTGGAAAGCAAAGCTGTTGAAATAGCAAATGGATTGAGTATAGTTAATTTCTACCAAAAGGCCAACTATTGAATCAAGAGAGATTCTATAGAGGTTTTTAATGACGTACTGATGAGCTGATCCATCAAGCCAACATCTCATTAGCATGTGTGAGATGCACTATTTTGTGCCTTCTTCAGTAATTTTAGTTTTTTAGGTCAAATCTATTGCATGCTTTATCTCAATAAATTTAGCTGGTACGATGGCTCTAAAGCAGTACTGTGTTCTCTCATGCGCATTTACGTTGCTTTGTAAAAAATAAAATGAATTTATCAGAATCGCACACGGTGACATTTGAGGATCCAAAAATGGTCTAAATGAGAACAATAGGAAAGGAAATAAAGGAAACAGTATTTGTAGGACCTGCAAACATGCATGGTAATGGCGATTTTATAGTCGAAAAAAAAAAAAAAAGACTAATATATTTTCTAATTAATCTTTTAAAAAATGAAATTTGCAATTTCTTTAAAGTTTTGAAATTTGAGAAAATTTTGTTCATATTTGGCAAAAATTAAAGTGATGAGGTGCCATTGTGGTAGCTGGATCATAGATGAGGATTGATTGGTTTATAGGTAGGGTTACTATTTTTTATGTTAAACTATAGATAGGTTACTGTTTTTATGTTGAATTATAGATAGCACTACTACAAAATAGGTTATTGGAGGCATTAAATAGGTGACTGTCCGCTTTTTTTTTTTTTTCTGTTAAAACTGTCACTGAAATAGATCGAAAAAGGTGCACGTCTATTTGGATTTTTAGTGGCGATTTTACATAAAAATTGTGTGGCTAAAAAATAAGTTAATTAGTAGCGGTTTTTTAAGAGAACCGCTACCAAAGGTCCGTTAAGTGACCATGTGATGCGCTGGACTTTTGATGGCAGCTCACTAAAAGTCATTTATTTTAACCTCCAATTAGTCCCGCGACTAAAACATTCAAACTTCCAAAACGTAGTATACGTAAATTAAATAGATAAAAAGCTGGGAAAATTGTATGGGATTCAATATGGATTTTTGTAAAACCTGTGTTGTATTTATCATATTATTTGATTGGTATGTATATGATCTTAAATTTTAGTTGTATAGTGGACCTTTTGATTATGACAATAGAAAGAGAAAACAAATTATGCTTATGACTTCAAAATCAAATTCTCTTCTTTCATACCACCATATTTAAAAATTAAAAATAAATAAATAAATCATCGCATGCTTTCCTTCTTTTCTTATATTTCAAAAACAATTTTTTTGGTTTGACCTCATTTTTTTGCAATTTGGTTTGATTTTATAATAGTATTTTCATCAATTTTTCATTGTGTCGTTAAAGAAAGTTTGACTCACAGCTCATTATGAAACTAAAACCAGATGTCAAATACCATTCGGATATTATGATAAATACACTGTTTTGCAAAAATCAATAAAATCAGAATCCTCTTTGTAATTTCCCTAAAAAGATCAAACAATATATATGAATTTTTAGATCAAACTGGTCAAATGAATATTTGTAATTAAGGTAAGAAATAAAATACTTCCATTGGAGCACACTAATATGGTGGTATTAGATATAGGGAGTTTGTTAACTGTTGTTGACCATAAAGGGTGTGTTTAGAAAGGCCTTAATTTAGGGCATTGATAATTCACATCTAGAAATTAAACACAATTTCATATTAATTAAGTCTTGAGTATATATGGACAGTTGCAGCAACTTATACATATTAATGGAAATACTACTCTTGTTTTTTGCTAATTGATTTGGTATATTTAATGAGGTTGGCTGGTTGTTCTAACACAGAACCCAAAGCCCAAGTACAAATTATGCCTGAAAAGCAATTTTTTCAGCCAATAAAATTAATTATAATGTACTATTCGAAAAAAAAAATTAATTATAATGTATAAATTTCACAGAAATTCCTTGACTATATCATAAATAATAAGCTTAAACTAGTGTGTACCTCCATAATTGAGTATAATATTTGGAACTCAAAAAGAGAGAAACAAAAGAAAATGGAACAATTACTTGGAGTTTATGAGCAATTTTCTTGTGGTTATAGCATTGATAAAAATAGCTCCTCTTTATAAAACACAAGATAAAAATAGCTAGAACCTCAACCTGGAAGGTTTTGGTGGTAATAGGAATAGTTCATTTATTGAAAATGTGCATAGATTTATAGTAATGGATACAGTTGGCACACCCATTTAGCCTTAACTTAAATTGTCGGTGCCCTGTGCCCTGTGCCCTGTATGTTTGTTGATGTACAATAGTTAAATTGACGTTATTAAATACATCTTTGCCAGTCATCACAACGTTGAAAAAGAAGGAAAGAAAAAGAAAATTGTTAAATCAATTTTTTTTTTTTTTCTTTTCTTTTCAAGAAGTCATATTCAAATTAATGATGAAGTATGATACTTGTATTTTTCTTTTCTTTTAAGGAGTCATATTCAAATTAATGATGAAGTATGATACTTATAAGGATATCTATTGGAAGATTTTGAAGGACTATGTCAAGATATTTCTTTCTATGTATATGTTTTGGCACCATCGGGAGACAATCTATTAATAGCATAGAAAACTTCTTGCCTCATAACATTGTAATTTGATCAATTTAGTGTCCTACATATATTTTAACTGTCAATTTAAAAATTAAAATGATATATTATATCTCATATACTTTATTCAGTTAAATCTTAAATCTTAAATCTTAAAAATGAGATAGGAAGTTGAAACTTAAATTTTACCGGCCTTAAGTGAAAGAAAGCCTATAAGCTACTAGATGGGTCAACAATAGTATTACTAGACCAACAAAATCGTCCAACCCGAGCCAATCAATAAAAAGGGAAAATGCAAGTTATTGGAGCTTGAGGAGAAAGAAAAAAAAAAAAAAAAAAGATAATGATGGAAACACAAAACGCGTATCAATCATGTTTTACATCAATATCCCTGTCTGGCTAATTAATCCAAAGATACCATATTTGCTTCAATTAGTTGTGAGAATTCAGCTTTTTCTCCAACAACCAAAATAACTCCTTCACATGCGACTTTTTCTGTCGACTTCAATTCACTATATATGCATATGACATAAATCTCCTCAACTACCAAGCACCTCCTCATTGAAGACAACATAAATTGTGGTCAGTCTTGCCTCATATGCATGTGTGAGTCTCAATAACGAAGAACCAATTTGTATATGTTTCGAATATTGTTAGAAACAATAAAAAGGTCTCATTTAATAGCTCAGCTAAACACAACTCAACTCCCACCTTCCCTTCTTCAATAGCCACTTGGGTTCTATAAGGACGTCATTTTCATTTGGCCCTGATAAGGGTTCTAAGTGTGAACTCAAAAGATCAAAGCTTGAAGAAGAAAAGATGGATAGAGCAACATTGTTGGTTTTGATCTGTTTTGCGTATTCTATCTTGTGTGGGAATGGGCAGGAGTCTACAACTCTTGTACCGGCTGTGATAACTTTCGGTGACTCCGCGGTCGATGTGGGAAACAACAACTATCTCCATACTCTTTTCAAGGCCAATTATCCTCCTTATGGAAGGGACTTTGTTAACCATCAAGCCACTGGCAGGTTTTGCAATGGCAAACTTGCTACTGATCTCACTGGTAAGTTGCATATAATATACCAGCAGGTGTGGGATAGGATTCTTTTGGGGCGTCAACCTAGTTGGGATGTTTTCAATTCTTTTGTGCCTTTCTTGAACAACTTTTGTCAACAAAAAAAAATGTTGCATGCCACTTCAAGCAAGAAGGAAATCCAAAATCAGAAACTGTTTTTTTGCTTCTTTCTTCACTAGTATTGATTGGACATTTGGGATTGTTTTTGGCAGCTGAAACTCTAGGCTTCAAGACTTATGCACCGGCGTACCTTAGCCCGGAAGCATCAGGGAAAAACCTTCTTATTGGGGCCAACTTCGCTTCAGCTGCTTCTGGTTATGATGAGCAAGCTGCAACCCTCAATGTAAGGAATCAAATTCATCCTAAATTAAAACAAATTAACCTTTTATTTTCCACGAAAGCTTCTAATGAAAAAGAAATGGGACGTTTTTGCAGCATGCAATTCCATTGTTACAGCAGGTAGAGTACTTCAAGGAGTACCAGGGCAAACTGGCCAAGGTTGCTGGTAATCAAAAAGCTGCCTCCATCATCAAGGATGCTCTATATGTTTTGAGCGCCGGTAGCGGCGACTTTGTTCAGAACTACTACGTCAACCCTTTGGTAAACAGAGCCTACACTCCTGATCAGTATTCCAATACGCTTATCAGCTCATTCAACAACTTTGTTAAGGTACATATTTCTATTGTTTAAGCTTTTAAGGTAAAAAATTTGGGGTTTCGAATGATGCTTTTTGTATTTGATTATTTTCTTTGGAAAAAATGCAGGGTGTGTATGGATTAGGGGCAAGGAAAATCGGGGTGACTTCACTTCCTCCGTTGGGTTGTCTTCCAGCTACAATCACCTTATTTGGGAATCATCAGGATGGGTGTGTTTCTAAGATCAACTCGGATGCCCAAGGATTCAATAAGAAGCTTAACTCCGCTGCATCAAATCTCCAAAAGCAACTTTCTGGTCTTACCATTGTTGTCTTCGACATTTACAAGCCTCTCTTCGATGTTGTCAAATCGCCATCAGACTACGGTACTAAGCAACCATAATTCCCAATAACTAGAAACACAGATAAATTACTTAATCCGCTAAAAAATATTACATTATCTTATTGTAGGCTTTGCAGAAGCAAGAAGAGGATGCTGTGGAACTGGAACTGTAGAGTTCACATCACTTTTGTGCAACCCCCACTCGATCGGAACTTGTACAAATGCAACTCAATATGTGTTTTGGGACAGTGTTCATCCATCTGAAGCTGCTAATAAAATTCTTGCCGATGAGTTGATAGGCCAAGGCTTGGCTCTCATATGATCATGATTATATCATCGATTTGTTTCTCTTTATACACTATACCTTATAATCATGTCAACTGCTTAAATTTGTTGTGTTTAAAGTGCAACTGTTGTGCAATTTTATCTGTAATGTTAAGAACTGTCAGAGAATGAATAGGATCAGGAATCTGATTTTATTTATCTCCAAACAGACATACATGTTTGCAACAATTCAGAAGATATCTAAATGTTCTGTTTCTTATCTAACTAGTACTGAAAACAAGAATATCATGGAAAATTTTATATGCTTTGTACAGAAACAAGAAAAATGGAAACAAAAGAGTATTGATCCAAACAATTGAACAACATCGACAAGTCAAAAAGAACTCTGCTAGTGTCACCATTCGACTTCTTCGGAGCTTGCATTAATAGAACTTGCTTGCTTCAGAGTGGTATGAGGCTAAAAAGACAGAGAGAGATTGATTAGCATGAAGAAGTTTCATGAGCATCAGTAAACATAATTGTCATGAATTGGAATACCTTTCAGAAAGCCATCCCTGTTGGTTGTATTGGAATTCCCACGGAGAGATGGTGCTGCAGAGCTTTCACCGGGTCCATTCCAGTACGTTCTTATCCAGCCGCTACCCCCATAGGTTCCACTTCCAGCAGTACCAAATAGGTTACCATTCGTGATCTGCACAAGGAAAAACTAGGATAATCAGAACTTTTGCAATCTCTACTACATTGAAAGAAGCCTTAAATTAAGTTCTTTCTTTTGCACTTAAGAAACGTCAACATACATTTTGTCGGAGAGTAGGATCGATATATTTCACTGGAACCTGCCATTCCAAGATTCATGTAAGAATAGAATGCTCAAAACAGAAGAATGTAATACACCAAAAAATGATTAGCAATAGCGCAGATTATTTACTTTTGTGGGGTATTGATACTGGTAATTCTGCATTAAAGGAACAAATTTGCCACCAACATATTCATACATATATGGCGAGGGAGTTTGTTGATTAGAGGAAGAAGTGAAGTTGTGCTGGACAATAGGGATTGAACTGGAAGCACCCAAATTTGCAGTATGCGAGTTGCTTGGGAAAAGTTGAGTATATTGATTTTGTAATGCCCCCCAAAAATCGTTTTTGCGCTGAGCTAAAGTCACATGCAGCGGCTTCCCCACCAAAATGGTTCCTGAGTGAAATGAACAAAAATTAATCACAGAAAAACTTAGTGTATAATGAACTGCAACGGTTCCTGATTATGGCCTACCGTTAAGATCCAGAGCCTTAATTGCTTCTTCAGGAGTGGATAAACAAACAAAACCAGAACCCTTACTGAAGCCATTGTTGAATCGTATCACTTTAACTGATATAACTTTTCCACAGCAACTGAAATATTCTCGTAGTTTTCTCTCATCAACAGATGCGTCCAGATTTTTAACAAACAAATTTGACGCCTTCAACTTCTCAATGTGGCTGTAGAAAATCTTTGTAGATTTCCAATTGAGTAGCTTCTCCCTTTCTTCTTTCTTTTGAGCTCTTCCCACGAACAAATGCTTCGAACCTAATCCATATTTGATATTGTTTTATCTGTTAAAAAATTGACATGACTGTACATTAAGAAATGAATTTGCTTGTGTAATTATGTTTACCTAGAAGCGAGCCATTCAGGCCCTCAACAGCCTTCTTAGCATCTTCTGGTGACTCAAATTTGACAAACCCAAAACCTCTGGAATGTCCCTTGTCATCCTTCATGATGGCAGCACAAGTAACCTTTCCAAACTCAGAAAACTTGTCTCGCAGAATATCCTCAGTCATATTTTCATCAAGATTTTTAACATAGAGATTAGTAAATGCAAGTTCTTCTCGGAGTTCTTCTCGGGATTCACTCCTCTCGCACTTCTTGACAAATTTCGCCACATATCTAGATGACAACAAAGGAATATTCAACCTCAACAGCAGTTTAACAAGCCTAAATGAGAAATTGTACATCAAGATAACAAGCATGAAAAGACAAAGAAGTGAACAAGTGGGCTTACATTGTTTTCCCCTTAACCGAACTTTCATGAAGAGCACGGATAGCAGCCATGGCGGACTTTTCTGAATCAAACTGGACAAACCCAAAACCCTTACTCTTCCCATTTTCTTCAGCTACCTTGCAAGATAGTATAGTCCCATATTTGGAGAACAAGCCCTCCAAGCAACCATTGGTAATTGACCTGTCAAGATTCTTCACAAAGAGATTGGCAACACCAGTTCTTCTTGTAAGAGGATCTCTTTGAGACCACATTATTCTCATCGGTTTTCCCTTTAGTTCAGAATGATTGAGACAAGACATTGCCTTGGATGCTGCTCACAACATACGAAAATTTTAAAATAGAAACTTACAAGATCAAACAGAAAGAAACCCAAAAAAATTCTTAACACAACATATCCAATTCCATTCTAAAGAAAGATCTAACTAAATTATAGAAACAGGGGAAAAAGAAAGTTCATACAAAAACATCTCTTAAAGCTCATCATTTTGAAAATGCAAGAAAGGCATACAAGAATTAAGAAAGAAAATTTGAATATGCAAGAGAGGCATACAAGAATTGAGAAAGACACGTTTAACAACCAAAACAATTTCCAGAATAAAGAAGGAAAGAAAAATCAAAGAAAAGATCGAACTGTCAATTTCATCATCAAAAAAACACCAAATCAACCAAGAAAACACAAATCAAGATAGCATTTTCAAACAGATGAGTTAACCAAAACATAGCGGAAGAAAAATACACAAAAGATCAAAATTTGTAACCCATTTCACCATTAACTAAAACAACACCATAGAAATTAAGTCAAATCAAACTTGCAGATAGAGTTCCAAAGAGAGGAAAAACAAAAAAACACAATCGCTAGAAAGTTGAAGATTCCATTTTACCATGGGAGCGAGAGAAGAAGTTGACGTAGCCATAGCGAAGCGATTTCCCGGTGAGAAAGTCCCGGCAGACGCGAACAGAGGAGAGGGGACCAAAGAAACGAAACGCCTCGGTGAGTTCAGCTTCAGTCACATCGGGTTCTAGGTCACCCACGTACAACGACGATATCTGAACAAAATCGATCGGCGCCAATGGCGTCTCCGGCGGCGGAAGAGCCTCCTCTGCCACCATTTTTTGCTCGCGAAGAAGAACACTAAGCGCTCGGAGAGAGAAACAGAAGTTAGAGAGAGAAAGAGAGTGAGAGAGATGTTAAGGTGGTTGTAACGGTGAGAGTAGTAGGGGCCAGGGGGATATATAAACTGTTGAGGTAGAGCAGTACGGCCAGAATCCCAAACAGAAACCAGCACCGGAAACAAGGCGGCGTTTCGTTTCGTTTCGATCGAATTGGAAAAGGCGGGAAAGCTCTAACCGCTTTTTCTTGTATTGGGCGGCCTCTAATACTGAACCAAGGCCCAAAGGTGGTGGCCCATGGAAAGGCCCAATGTGTTTAGGCCCGGGATTATTTAGGAATTATATTTTGATTTTTTTTTAAGGCGGAGAATTATATTTTGATACAATATTGAGATTTTTTTGTGGCAAATAGTTAGAGTTTTCTGATCTACAGTATCTTTTTTCATATCAGAACAGTAGATTAAAAAAATGGAATGAAGGATAGACTCATTCTTATAATAAAACAAAATAAATTCAATTTATATAAATTCAATTTCAAAATATTGTAGGTTTCATGGTCGTATGACCTATTTGGGGCCGATCTCTCCATAGTTATATGAAACGGTTCGTGTTGATTTGGTGACTTTGAAAAGCTTGTAACCAGAGCTTTCCATTATCATCAATATCGTCACATGTAACCACTGCAACAGCCGCTCCAAGTAAGGTATACGACCATGATGCTCACAAACTTTTCAAAATTGGGCTTGTATAAATTTAATTTATTTTGTTTTATTTTTAGTAAATTTATTTTTTAGAGCCAAAATAATCAATGCTAATAAGTAATTTAAGAAACTATTTTAATAAATTTAATTTATCTTTGTTTTAAATAAAGTTAATTTATTTTGTTTTTTTATAAGAAATTTTATTTTTTTGGGACCAAAACATTAATAACTAAAATAAGGAATTATTTTAATAAATTTAATTTATTTATTATTTTAAATAAATCTAATTTATATTGTTTTCTAATAAATAAATAAAAATTTGAGGTCAAAATAATACAATATTAATAAGTAAGGGATCAACTATGCAAAACTCATAATTATAGGTGTCACACATGTGGTGCACATGTCTCATTGTCACATGGTGCAACGGAGCCTAATAGAAAGGGAACCATTTGTATCGTTTTTAATAGGCAGAGAGCAGAGAGCCAAAATTCAACAACATGCATAGGAAGATACCAAATGCCCCCCACCCCCAAATAAAAAATAAAAATAAATAAATAAATAAATCAATAATTAATTCAAAAGATATAAAGAGAATATTTATTTAAATGTCTAATTATAATCGAATTAAATTAAATTAATCTAATTGAATACTAAAAAAATAAATAAATAATATATTCAAGATATTGTTCCAAACACATATCAAATTTAGAATAACATGTTCAAAATAATGGTCCAAACACATAGCATGTTCGGTGTGTAGTTTTTATGAACAGCCCTACTTCTACAGCCATAAAATAAGTATAAGTATGAAGGATGCATGGCCATTCAGGACCTAACCCCATCAACGACTTGTGCCCAAGCGCACCTTTGAGTGCCTGATGAATCCCTTTTTTGGCGCTGGTGTCTGAATTTCTTGATGTTTATTTGTAATCTCACTTCAATAAATGCCAAGATTACAAAATGAGATCTAAATGTCAAAATTTAAAGAATAAAATCTATGTGTACGAGATCAAAAAAGGTTGAGAACTTGGGCTCAAATTTTATTAAATTAAAAATTCTATTTCAACTAAGGGGTGTTCATAAAAATCGTATAACCGCACACTGTATGAATTTTTTTATTATTATTATGGTGAAGTTTTGTTAAAATAATAATAATAATAATAATTAATTTATAGTGCAGTACGGTTTACAATTGTTTTTACCAAAACTTACCACAAAAAACTATCGATTTCTCGTTATTAAGGTTATGTAGTTTGTGCGATTCCACAATTTTTATAAACAACCCTACTTCTATTGTTATAAAATAAGTGTGAAGGATGTCTGGCTATTCACGACTTGACCCCATTGAAGACATGTGCCCTGGGCGCCTTTGAGTGCCTGCCGGATCTCATTTCTAGTGTCGGTCGTCATTTTGGTGTCCAAATTCCTTGTTTGTTTGTAATATCACTTTGAAGAATACCAATATTAGAAAATTGGATCTAAATGTCAAAATTTAAAGAATCATATCTATGTGTATGAGATCGAGAAATGTTGAAAACTTGAACACAAATTTCTCCTAAATTAAAAAATCTACTTCTACTTAGGGGTGTTCGTAAAAATTGCATAACCGCACAAATCATGTTTTTTTTTTTTTTTATGGTGAGGTTTGGTTAAAAAAAGTTACAAAAAAAATTACGATGCAATACGATTTACAATTGTTTTTACCAAAAGTTACCACAATAACAAAAATTTGTACAGTTTGCAACTATACAGTGGCTGTTTGGTTCAGCATTCTGTAACATTCTAAACAAGGTATTAAGACTCTATTTGATATGCAATTTAAATAGTGTTATGGGAATTTTAATCACAGCTGATTTGGCGTCCACATCATTACCTACGTGGCACAAAATTCAGAGTCAAATCTCTGGAAGTGGGCCCATACGGGGTCGATACAGACGGCCTAGAAAAACCCCAAGATGCTCAGAAAAGTCGGCTCAGGTAGCTGCCCAGGCTGCTTGCCGGGTTGGCCTAGGCAGGCACCCAGGCAAGAACCTGGGCGATAGGCCAAGCACCCAACCCTGTACACCCTGCGCTCAGCCCGCATACCCCGAGCACCTAGCACCCGTGCGCCTCATCCAACTCGGCTCGCGCCTAGTGCCCCGTCTCGCCCGCGCACCTGCACCCATGCACGCCCAGCCTCAGCCAGCCAGGCCCAGTGCCTGGCCAGCTCGGCCAAGCCTGGCTTGCCTGGTAAGCCCGGCTAAGCCGAAATTTGTTCCAAACTTTTTGGGGTGCACGCCATGATTTTGACCACCCCGTCCACTTGTCCCAGCTCATAAAATCTATATTTTACAGAATCCACTCAATACGCTTTCAACAGGCTATTTTCTGCATTTTCGAAGAGCTCTTCAACACTTGGTCAAAATTAAGATCAATATCTTCTGACTAAGTTGTTACTAAATAAAATTACGAAAAAACTCTTCCACTCAAGGAAATTACGAAAATGCCCTTCTGAAAGAAATTACTAAATTGTCCTTCCAAATTGGCTCATCATTCAAACAAGAATATTACTTGAATATTCCTTAGAATATTCTATATTCCATGAAAATAGTCACGATTATAGGAGAAGTTGGGCTCACCCCTCTCCTATAAATATATCTCATAATTTACTTTTCAAGGTAGAACACTCTCTCTGAACTCTCTAAATTCAAGTTGTTCTCTCGATTTATCCCTTGTCTCTCGATCTGACTTAAGCATAGGAGCTTAATCGGGAAACTAAGCATAGGAGCTTAATCGGGGAACAGTTCCCCGATTCTCTGACTACCTTCTCTTTTACAGATAGCTCTTTGTAGAAATTTTTTGGACCGACTTGGCTCCAGATCACCTTGCCGGCTTGGAAAGAATAGCTTACGTATTTAGTAAAAAGCACACGTTGAACACTTTGACCGTTGACCCATTTTTTAGCGTTAAGAAATAAGATTTTAGTGATTATGAACAGAGTAATTTTTAAATTTTTTTAAGATTATTAAAAAATAATAATACTTTTTGAGATAAACACAAACTACATGATACTAAATAAATAAAAACCATATTTTTCATATATATATAATTTTTTATTTGGCTGAATTAAGTAGACTCAAAGCTTTTAAAAATTAAATCCAAAGTCACCCAAAGCTTTGGGTTAAATAAGATTAAGTTTGTCGCGGTTTTTTTTATATTTTTATGTTGGGTAATTCTGATCATCAGCCCCTAATCCAAGTAACTGTACGTGTAAATATGTATTATGTTTGACCGCTTTCATTTGGAAGATTGGAAAGCAGATCCTTTCGTTTACTCATTCCATGGAGAATCAAAATAACATGTTGGCTACTTTTAAATACATAAACTCAGAACATGCAAGGGATCAAAATTTCTTCTTCTAATTGCTAGTATTTAGTAAGTCCATTCTTGAAGGAGCTACTAATAGACATCATCTGCAAAAAGAGAAACCATCATGAGCAACAAAATTAAAACTTGGATATATTTTGTAGTGTCAAAAAAAAAAAGGGCACCGAATCTTAAATGCATTAGGCAAAGTAAATTGGCAGCTAAGAAAGAGGTTCAAACCTTCACCATCATCTACGACGTTAAAATCATCATCGTCGTCATCAAAGTCTACGTTCTGCAGCAAAATTGAAAAGTTGATTAGTTTTCTCATTTACCATATAGATTTAGTAAAGAGAGCTCAAAGTGGGAAACCTGACTATCTAAAAGAGCCATTATATATCATTTACATGGAAGATTCCACCATAACTGAACAATCAAATATCTATGAGAATCCAAGCACAAGCTTAAGTGAGGATAACCTCACAAAAGTTTGAGATGGATTTTCAAAGTTGCATATTGAATTCTTTATCTTTTTAGCAAACTAACAATTCATAATTGCAAACAGAATCTTTTGTAATGCTCATACCGCTCCTGCCAGCTAGTATGGGACCTCAACCTCAAGTTAAATAAAGATATGAAAAGAAAAGAAATCATTAGCTAAATTACCTAGGTTCCTGCAGACAAAAATCAACATAAGCATTTTGCACAGATGGATTAAGGAAATATTTTTCTCATCATTTCTAATTAACAGAAAATGAAAAAACCCCATAGAAACCTGACTACTTATTTCATTCATCTTTTCAAGCCTACTTCCCTTCCGCTAAAAACTATCTTACAAGAGTATTCATAATTCATCACGACAGTAGTGGCTATGAAGAGTAACTAAGAGAATTATTTAAGAGTATATTTTAGTATCCAGAAATAACCTGATTGTAATCATCGTCACTAGGTTCTTCTTCAGACTCTCCTTCTCCTAGATCGTCATCTTCATCCTCATTTTCACCTTCTTTCTTTTTCTTTTCCTTTTCATCTTTGCCACTTTGGTACTACATACAAGAAAATGCAATCCATATATTTATGAGAGAGAGAAAATGGCTAATTGTCCACACTGTGGCCTGTTTGGTTTAGCATTCTGCAGTATTATAAATAGTTGTTTTGTTTGATTCAGAATATTATAAACAAAGCATTGTAAATAGGATTTGTAGGGTCTATGAAATTTAATAATAATATAATAGAAAGAAGTAATATTTTATTAAAAAACTGGTTGAGAGATGTACTATTTTATTAAAAAGGTGATGGAGAGAGGTAATATTTTATTAAAAAGGTAGTGAAAAGATGTAATATTTTATTTAAAAAATGATGGAGAAGGGTAATAGTTTATTAAAAAGAAGTAAGGTAGTAAAAAGAGGTAATATTTTATTAAAAAGTAAGAAGGTGATGGAGATAAGTAATATTTTATTAAAAAGGTGATGGAGAGAGATAATATTTTATTAAAAAAGTAGTGGAGAGAGGTAATATTTTGGGAGTTTTTGGAATAGTGTGATAAAGTAATATCTAGTATTTTCAATAAGATATTTTCAATATTGAACCAATCAGGCACTATGAGAAACCTAACAGCTAAAATAATAACAAATTCTACATAAGTTTGAGATTCAAATTGTCATTTGGAAGAAAAAAAAAAACACAAAAAACAAAATCACTGGGATTCTTTTGCTTAACCCATTGAGAGTCAAAGTAGATAAATGAAAAGAGGCAAAGTCTTTTACCTGACGCTGCTCAAGCTTTTCAAATATATCTAACTTATGCATCTCTGCAATGGAACAATCTTAAATCAGTCTAAATTCAGTATATTAAAAAAATGTTTCATGAACCAAAATTGTCTAAACAATGGATATTATCAAATCTGCAGATGTCATTTCACTTCAATCATGGTACTCAATGATAACACGCGCACGATCGCACACATAGACAAGGAGAGAGGGACAAAGAGTAAAATAAAAATAAAGCATCCCTTCACACAATACCTGCATCTGGATTCCATCGAACTTTCTTTTGGCTAGGCTGCCTTTGCCATCCCTTTGAACCTGTAAAAAGCAGCAAACACAAATTCTCTAAAGCAGGCAAAATATGTAAGTAGAAGCTACAAAGTCAAAGTAAAACATGCAGTCCTGGAAACCATTTCCATTCTTTCATAGGTTCAGAGATTGCAAACCTCCAGTCAGTTCCAGTGGAAAATTTTTGAGCTCCAAAATTTGTGCAAGAGAATCCCTTCTTATAGACATATTTGGTTTGTTCCTATCAGAAAATCTTTCTATCTCTGTTCTTTGTCTCTCTGAAACAAGATGTGGATTTTCTAGTTAGTAACTCTGACCTCTGAGCATAGAATAAAATACAGAATAAACAAATTGGTTATTCCTCACTATTCGAAACATTGTCCTCAAGGTAGTATGGAGAGGCTTTCCAAAAATTTTGCAACTTCAAACTTCGCCGGACTAAATTTTCTTCTGGGGTCACATCATTGATTTTAGGTAGCTCAACATCATCCTTTAGAGGCAAAGCAAAACAGAAGAATGTGGATCAACATTCAGCTGCAAGAGGATATTCACAGCAGTGCGAGGAGTAGAAACATGGTAAAAGTAAAACAAATATAGGACCTTTTCATCTAAGAAAAACTAGCTATAATATATGAAACATAGCAAACTTGTAAAATAACTTTCAATCTTCATCTGAATTAAAGAGGCCATTGTCGTCAAATAAACTCAGAAATTGATGGCATAGCAAATGTAGGAACAAGAGACTATTGCTAGATAACCTTACACTACCATTAACCATCCAGAACTACTGTTTAATTTTAATAGCGCTACCATCAACACAACCCAAAACTAAAAAAGTGTTACTTTGTGTTACAAATGAGAAAGTAGAGAGGAAAAATGGAAGAAAAGTATTATAGTATTGATCAACATCAGAATGTACACATAAGGTTCTTATAAACAAGAAACCAATCTAATACAAACAAGTGGCCAACTACTTACAGCTTTAACATACAGCTGTAATGTGAGCTAGCTCATCTAGGACAGCTCATCACTAACAAACTCAACTCTAACACACTTCTATAACAACTCACTGCTTAATACTCCCCCTCAAGATGGACTATATATATTTATAAGTCCCATCTTGCTAATGATAGAGAAGGATGAAGTGCCTTTGTAAAAAAATCAACAAGTTGATTCGTACTTGAGACATATAAAGTCTTTAAGATTCTAGCTTGTATCTTCTCACGAATTAGATGGCAATAAATCTCTATATGTTTAGTTTGTTCATGAAAAACTAGATTTGCTGTTATATGAAGAGCCGCTTGATTATCACAATATAATAAGGCCGGTTTATAATGATTCACTCCAAACTCTTTCAACAAATATAAAAGCCAAGTTAACTTACATGTTACATTTGTCATAGACCAGTATTTTGCCTCAGCAGAGGAACGAGACACTGTCGCTTGCTATTTAGACTTCCAAGAGATTAAAGATTCCCACAAGAACACACAAAAACTAGAAATTAAACGCCTTGTATCAGGACATGATGCCCAATCTGTATTAGTGAACACCTTGAGTTGAACATCAAGAGATGAAGGTAAGTTAGCTTCAGCAGAGGCTCTCAGTTGAACATCTGAACTAGAAGGAAAGAAGAGCCCTTGGCTAGGAGTACCTTTGACATATTGTAAAACTCTTTGAATAGCTTTAAAATGTGGCAGTCTTGGTTTGGCTAGAGACTGACTTAACTTGTTTACTACATAAGATAGGCCAGGTCTAGTAATGATTAAGTATAGCAACTTCTCAATCAATCTTCTATAGAGAGAATGATCTGAAAATAACTCTCAATCGTCTTGACTAAGTTTGAGATTGGCTTCCATAGGAGTTGTTGCTGATTTGCAACCCAAATATCCTGTATCAACTAAAATCTGCAAGGCATATGGCCTTTGTGACATTGAAATACCCCTTCCTATTCTAGCAACTTCTAGCCCAAGAAAGAAACTCAAAGGACCAAGATCCTTCAACTTGAACTTAGTGTCCAAACTCAATTTCAAACTCTGAATAGCAAGTTCATCATTGCT
>WUAT03450488.1:0-12504 GCA_010015005.3 Ulmus americana
AATGCCCCATAAATGAGGCATCGAAACATTTATACCCTTGTTTTACATCCATTACAAATGTACCACTTTTTTTACCTATTTTACCCCTCTATAAAATGAAAAATTATAAAAAAAATTTAGAGATTGAGATAAATAACCCTAAATATGAAAAAGTAAAAATATATTTTACATAAAAAAAAAGTAAAAATATAATGACTTTTAAAAAAGGATACAAACATAATGAATTAGGAAAAAGGGGGTATAGGGTGTAATTTCCTCAAAAGAAAATGAAAGATAATATCCCAATTTAAGTGTTCGTTTAGTTTGTGGAACTTGAAATCTAGAATATTTGATGTTAGGAAAAATTAGTACGGTACCTCATGGTTATGAAAATGTTTGATTTGGACCTTAATTTTTGGACATATTTATCTAGGTCTCCTAAATTTTGACTTAATTATTTGTGGGTACTGTTTATTATTCAAATTTAATTTTATTCTTTAATTTTGAATTAAAAATAAATTATAAAAACTATTTAAAAATTAAAGAAAAAATATGCTAAAATACTCTCTAGTTACCACGATGTTCAAATATGGATCTCTGTTTTGAAATGGTTTATTAGATACCCCACATTTGCCTTAATTATTTCCTCATACTCTATTTTTTTAAATTCCTACTTTACCCTCTACTTTTTAAATAAAAAAAATATTTAAGAAAAAAATAAACATCACACTTTAAAAACAAATAAAAAATAACATAACACCCCACCCTCGTCGGCAAACCCCGTCCCTCCCTCTCTCCAATCATCCCTGCACTTTCTGGCCAATCCTACTAGCGAAAACCTATGACGACCCAAATTGTTCTTCTAATTCTTCAAGGATATATTTAACTTGGGTAATAGAGTTTTCGTCCACAAAGACTTTCCAAATTCACAGGGATTTGTAGGTACTAATATATAATCTTGTTGATCCACTAATATTTTAATCCAAAATTGGTCACAGTAATTCGTTTTGGTTTTTAATTTTTATTATTATTTTAAAAAAAACTATAATGTAAGTTGCAGATGAGTAGAAATCTAAAATCGAATTTCTTTTGGGTGAGGACCACTGACAACCTGCAAACAAAGAGGAAAAGAGATCATGAAGTTCATTAACATTAGGGTGGTGCCGGCTAAAAAAGCTTTGGTGGTCAAGTAAGTGATCAGAATAAGGAGAAAAGTGTAATGAGAAAGTGTAAGTAAGAAGGATATCACCATAGACTGGGGCATAGTAACGAGAATCGGCTCTACGACGTTGGTCGATGGTGAAAGTTGAAACTTACCTCAAAACATGGCAGAGCTAGGGCACTGATGACGGTGGTGCAGAATAAGTGACAGATAGAGATAATGAGTGAAAACTCAGAGTTTCAGTATGTGTGTCGGCATGAATGAGCCTTCTAGGGTTGATAGCAGGAATTTTATAAACTCCCACGAGGTTAGGGTTTCTTTAGGATTCGGAGACCCGTTGGGGTCACCTCTATTGGAAATTGACGTTGAGTTATGCAATTTCTCTTTGACTGACCCAATCTTTGTTGGAGAATGTTCATGACTTAGTCGTTTAAACGTCGAAAAAAGCCATCATGGGCTTGCTGGGCCACCAGATGGATTGGACCTCGTTGGACCGACTGAGGCCAATCTGTAGAGCGAACCAAGCCAATTGGTAAGGGTGAATTGGGCCTATAGGCCAAGATGTAAGGCCAATTGAGCCTAACTCAGTGGTTGGAACTCAAATTAGCCAAACTTAACATAATCAAAATCATACACGTTTCATACATCATTCCGGGAATCGAGTTGCCATTTGGGCATGTCGTGGGCCTTTGAGTTGTGCCTTCAAAAAAATAAAAAAAATTAATATCACTTGGTTGAGTTAGAACAAAGGTCCATGTAAATATACTAGCTTAAAATAGGACATTTGACCATAGTTAAGGCGATGGAGGAACAACTTTCTGTCAGTACCGTGATTACCGACAAGAATCTCGTGTTCGCTCTTCACAAGAATTGTTCCACAGCCGAGGTAATTGGAAAATGGAAAGCTCCAAATTCCACAAAGAGTCAAACTTTCCGGACTTATCATTTCACACCGTTCCAAATCACTTTTTTTCTCGATTAAACACCCCACGGGACAAAGTACATGTGCCAAACGTACGGAAATATTGTTCATCTTCCGTTGCAAATTATAATATAAACTACAATTACCAAACACACAATCTTGGGTTCCACTAATTGACATTACGAAATGTTGGGCTTTGTAACCCTATTCGACTAATACTATACTATAGTCAAAGTTAGTACCAAAATTTAGGGTTTTGCTCCATAATGTCGGCCACAAAACTAAGCCACATAGACACATTCCTCATTTCCCTAATAATTACAATAATAGGACTAGTCCTGTTTTGTTTTTTGGGGTCATAAAGTTGTAGTCTTAAGACATAAAACTAGATTTTGTGATGATTAGTTGGTGTGAACCCAGGTTTCATGGACGAACCGGCAGGGACTTGTTATGAATTGGACGTCGTCTTCTCACTCCCGAATAATCCATTGTCAAGAGTTGCGACGTGTCCTTTCCCTCCACCCATTCATGCCCAACTTCATCTTTTTTTCCCTTCTCAACCTTATTACCTACAAAAATACATTTTATTTTAGAATAAAACTATAAATATATGGAAAGATTAATAAAATAAGTACCATGTTAAAACTTTTAGATTTACAAAATTTATCAATTTCTCTCTCTCTCTCTTTTATCGATCTATTATTTGACCATACACCGGAGGGATATAAATATATTTTAAGCAACAAACATTTGTATGCAAAAAATTTAACCTACACATTTACACCCATGAGAAGGATCCATTCGTTGCTTCTGCTAAACACATAAGTGTAAAACACTTGAAGGAGTTGACGTCATCACTTTTTAATTTGCCCATATATATTGTTCTTATCTGGCTTTCTAGACGCCTCTTATAAATTTAAACTATCTTAAAGCTAGTCAAAATTTGAAAGTATTTGATTAAACTTTCATCACATGCGGAAAAAGATGGTGACAAGAACACGAGTTTACCTGAGACATCTTTGGCCTTCTTCTTGTCGTTAGATGTAGAGTCTGAAACTAGTCCTCGGCCTACAACCTGGTTTTACAGGAAAAGTTGGTGGTCAAAAAACCAGAAAGATTTTTTCATATATGCAGATGTTTTTTTCATCACAATTGTTCTTACACTTGCAGTAACTTCTTCAGTGAATCTAAGCTTTCTGGGAAATGTAGGTAGAGAGTGTTCGAGTTCGTTTTCTGCCTCAAGCAACAAGCAAGAAAGTAAAAAAGTTAGACCCTGCAAGTTATAAGAGAGGAAAGAGAATTAAAGAGATAGAGCAAAACCTTGTTTGTGAGATGATTGCAGTAGTTGGATGGGCAAGGAAGCACAAGGTGTTAGCAAAGCAGAGAGGACAAGCCATGTCATAGTAAGGGTCACTATTACCAGCTCCATTAGTTGATGCTGTTCAAGGAGAGAATTTGACAAGAAATTAATGAGATATGTTCACTTCCGTGGGTGTGAGTGGAAATTTATATCCATTAGTGGAAGGAAATACACATAAGAGAGAGTATACACAAAGCACAAAACGCAGAGTTCCAAGTAAATAAAAAAGAAGGATTTTGATAATTACACTTGTCTCAACTGTCTAAATAATCTAAGTCATCAATCTATGTGGGCCTTATAGTAGACTCATGTGGAACTAACATGAATGAATGACTCAAATTTCTCATACTCTTATGTTACATTGCTCAAAAAGAAGAAAAAAAAACTGCATGCAACCTTATTGATTGTGTAAAATAAATTTTATATTTATCGTAACATCAATCCGATTTTAATAATATATATATATAAATATATATTTTATTGTATAACGGATTATGAGTAAAATTTTCTTTAACCATGACGATGAGAAATGATAAAGATACTATGTGAAGTCAAATTAAATTATTATAAATTAGATTGAAAGAAAATAAACCAAACTCAAGATAATATATATATATATATATATATGATTTTTCTTTGAACGGTAATTCAAAAAAAATGGTTAGAATATGGATGGTAGTTAATTTTCATCATTTATCATTGAGTTAATAAAATTTTGACTCGCGAGTTATGTAACTAAACCCAAATACCATTCTTTTTTTTTTTATAAACAACTCAACAACCAACTATACAAAGTCTAAGTTAGCAGCCAACTCAGCAATAGTTAATGACCGCTCAAGCAAAGTTCTTAGGCCATCTCTAACGCATGTACTATTGCGCTGAAGTTGGCGCAAAAAGTGTGAAAATCACCTCCAACAATGTGCTATAAAAATACTTTAAAATAGCGTAGTGTACAGTATTATGCCTAATTTAGCGTAATATTATGCTGTGCTATCTCATTTTTTATTTTTTATTTTAAAATTCTAATATTATTGTTTTTTTTTTCATATTTAATTTTTGATTTGTATTTAAAAGTTTGTTAACTCTAATTTGTTTTTTACTTTTTTAATTTAAAAGTTTGTTATAATTATTATTTTATCCTAATTAATACCTTTTAAAGAAAATTTTGTGCTAATATAATTTTTAGTTGATTTAATAAATATATTATTTTAGTTAATGAGTCTGCAATTTTTTTTTAAAAAAAAGGATTTTTAATTTTATTTTTTAATTAATGAATAAAATAAGGAATTACATAATTTGTAAAACAAATAATTTTTAAAAATTAATTAATAAAAAAATAAAGAGAATATTCTGTTTTTCAAAAGAGAATATACTTTATAGAGTAAGATTTAGTGCAATGGGTTGGCGATGAAAAAAAAATAGTGTGAAAGTTGCACTATTTTAGTGTAAAAATTACACTAAAATAGAATTTTGGGTTGGAGATGGTCTTAGCTTTTATTATAATATACACTACATACCCTAAAATCATCTATTTATTAGTCATTAATAAGAATTAAACTTTTGTTAAAACTATTTATTTATTAAAATCATGAATAAGAATAGTGGTTACAATAATAATAAATACCTTTAGTAACTCATGATAGAAGTTAAAAGAATTGGAGAACTTGAACAACCGCAACAAATCAATATTTCGATGACATTTAAAGAACTATTATAATGTTTATACTTTATAGAAAACATTTACCATAAGTTTGGATGAGGTCAGATGTTTGGTCACATAATAAATAAACAATAAAAGCGTGAGCGGTTAGGAGGAATGGACCCACGACGCTTCTGCCTTTCACAAAAGCAGGCACATGTTCTAGAATCTCTATAAGTCAGCAGCGTCACCGACTCTCCCGATCCACGTGGCACTATACAAGTGGGTAGTGACGTGGTATTAAATAGATGCTCTCTCCAATTAAGAATAGTAAAACATAGTTTGTTGGATCCTTGCGTACGCGTACCGTGTGCGCAACAACACCGAATTAACTTCCGTTAGCAAACGGCAAAAAGTAGGAAACAAAATCTAATTAACATTTTCTATTTTTATGTCCTTTTCATATATTTACTCCAACAAAACAAACAAAACATTTATACAGAAGTAGAAAAGTAGAAAGCATTAATTATATTTGTAGTCCCTAAATTTAGGGATAATATCAAATTATCTCAGAAATTTTGAAAAATTATATTCAATACTCTCGATCTATTTTAGTGTTACAAATAATTTTTTATTACGTTTTGTCTATTTTATTTTTTGACGGAAAGACTTTATGTAATCGTTAACCTTCAATTGTAGTAGTATCGTCACATAGCAAAACAAACAAACAGATAACCTTCGATTATTGTAGTATTTTCACTAAGGCTTTCTTCCCCCAACAACAAACGGTATAACTGATAAGGGATTAGATGCAAGTTTTTAAACTTCGGGTCCAATTTGTTATTATTTCCTAAATTCAGGAGTTAAAATGTAATTAATCGAAGTAGAAAATAAGAAGCTGAATAGTCCAACAGTGGACGCAGTTAAAAAGCGGCCGTTGCACGCTACTACTCCTCTTCAGCTCGTTCTAACGCTTTACGATAACGACATTTCTTCTGCTTCTCTCTCTTATTGTGCTTCGTTCCCTCGTTTCTCTTCTCTCTTCCCACAGGTAGTTGAGAGCTATAGAGAGAGAAACAATGCCGTCTTAATCAGAAAGCAACGCCATTTCGTTTTCTGCTCATCTTTCGCCTTTAATTTTGGAGACTACGAGACACACAATCGTACGAATTCTCTGAATCGGTTTTGGCTTAATTGTGCGAATGTGGTTGGTTGCGGGCCAATTTCGTTCTTATTGACGAACTTGATGATCGATTGATGATGTTTCTGGATTGTTTTGATACATTCGTTTCAGGATTTTGTCGTATTCGTTTGCGATCCGGTTTTGCTTGAAATCTTGGTAGGTTTCGTCGTTTTCTTGAGCTTTGTTTCCTATATTTAGAATCTACTGGATCCGTTTGAGATATGCCGATTCAAAATCGATATTCGTTGGTGTGTTAATTGAAATGTTCTTTCCTTGGATGCAGATGTAATCGGAGATCCTGCGAATTAGAGACAATGCCAGGTAGATTTTTAAGGTGTAAAAAAATTGAGCTTTGAGGTTGAATTTGATTTTTTTTGTTCGTTTGTTTGAAGTGTTATTGTTTGGATTTTAATTAGGAGAAGTAGTTTTAGCTCAAGAAGATGAAAAGTCGAGAAATTGTGATATTGAAACCTCTGAGGATGAGAGGAGGAGGTCTCGGGGCAGATCTCTTAAGAAGAAGACCGTGAATGCTTCCATGAAGTTCTCGCAGACTCTTAGAAAGCGCAGTAAACGTGTTGCCAACTGTCGATATGCCTCAATTTCGATTGAAGATGTTCGGGATGCTGAGGAGGAAGAAGCAGTAAATTCTTTTCGCGAGACATTGCTTGCAAGAGATCTGCTTCCAGTTCGATTTGATGATTACCATACCATGTTGAGGTTAGTGAATTTGTACCTATATTATCTCTTCTAGTTCTACCATACAAACATATAATTATGTCTTTTGTTTTTAGCTTTTGATTATGATTGTTGTCTATAGTTGGTTTTTTTTATCTTTATTTTTTCCTCTTGAAATTCAGCTTTGCAACCCAATGCGATCAAGTTTGTGTGGTGAGGAATTTAGTTTGGGGTTTTTCATGTTGGCATTCCCTTGAAATTTTTTACTGTAGTCTGCTCGTCCCAAATTCTTATAGTTAGGATCGTTTAAGTGATTTTTCGGCCTCTCAGCAATAGCTATATGGGTGAAACTTCTTTGGGATGAGAAAATTTGGGGGCTGACTAGGTACAAAATAGAAGCTTGTTAGCTTTACAGCTCTTTTTTCTTTTCTTTTTAATTTTGTTTAAAAGTAAGGCGTTGGATGCATTTCAAATTCTTGAAGCTGTGGATGATGTAGGTGGAGAGGAGAGAAAATCCAGAGCACATAATAAATGAACGTGGAGTCGTCTTATTGTTAAAGATGTTAGCTTCTTGTTGATGTTCAATTTGCTAGAGTTAGAGCAGAAGGCATGTTAGCATTCTTTTGTGAGAATACTTTAGACTGTCTTATGGATTATTTGTCTGACCAAGTTTAAATTTATGAAAAATTTAAATTATGATTGTTTCTACTATAATTCTTTTTTAATTCTTTTTTTTGTTTTTACCTGTCTAGATTTTGCTCTTAATCACTAAGAACTGGGCAATACTCTGTGCAGATTTCTGAGAGCAAGGAAGTTTGACATTGAAAAATCTGTCAATATGTGGGAAGAGATGCTCAACTGGAGGAAAGAGTATGGATTAGATTCTATTGTGAAGGTAAAATGTGAAATTAGTATTACAACTGCTTGCTGATGCATTTGTCTCTGGTTGGGAATCAATTAGAATTGTTGCTCTACATGTGGTAGTTGCTGTTTAATTTCATTTTTGCAATTCTGGTATTTTGTGTTTTTACAATGCCCTTTTTTTTATTATAGGATTTTGTTTACAGTGAGTATGAAGAAGTTCAACGCTTCTATCCTCATGGTTACCATGGCGTAGACAAGGAGGGACGACCTATTTACATTGAAAGACTTGGAAAAATTGAACCTAGCAAGCTGATGAGTGTCACCACGGTGGACCGGTTTTTGAAATATCATGTCCAGGGCTTTGAGAAGGCTTTTTCAGAGAGGTTTCCTGCATGTTCTGTAGCAGCAAAAAGGCATATAGATTCTACTATAACGATACTAGATGTTCAGGGGCTGGTAAGTTCTAAATTACTACTGTAACCATTACAGCTTTTCAAGATACCTTACTTTAGCAATTACAATGTGTCTTATTTTGATAATGCAGAATTGGGTCAGCTTTGGCAAGGTTGCTCATGATCTCGTTATGCGTATGCAAAAGATTGATGGTGATAACTATCCTGAGGTGGTTTGATTATCTTTGTGCGATTAATTAAAAGAATCTCAATTTCACTTGTTTTTACTTATATTGTTTCATTCTCCACAGACGCTACATCAGATGTTCATAGTCAATGCTGGCAATGGATTCAAATTGCTATGGAACACAGCCAAGAGCTTTCTTGACCCAAGGACTACTTCAAAAATACATGTACAGACCTTTTTTTTTTTTTTTTTTTAATTTTACTTTTGAAGTCTTTTTGTAACATAATCTGAAACAGTTCTGCACTGATTTAAAAGGTTTTAGGAAACAGATACCGACACAAGTTGCTTGAGGTTATAGACTCAAGGTTGGTCTGCCTTCCTCTCTGACTGCCCAATGTTTTGTAAATTTGATCAATTACCATTGGAGCTTTTCTTTATCTTTTACCTTTGTGGTCTTGTTATGAAACTTATGTTTACATATTTCTCTTGAACAGCCAACTTCCAGATTTCCTAGGAGGAACTTGCTCATGTCCAAATGATGGTGGGTGTCTTAGATCTGACAAGGGACCCTGGAAAGATCCAGATATAATGAAAGTATGATTCTCTTGAAGCAAAATTGCATTCATCTACAAAATTTGAAGCATCGTACATCTAAACTTTCAACTAATTGGTTGACATTTTAGAGGTTTTGATGTTGCAATACTTACATCTTACCTCTATTTGCAGTTGGTACGACAAATTGGAGAAACAATGTATTTGAAGAACTGTAAAGGGTCATCTGAATGCAATAATCAGGTAGTCAAGCCCTCTAAGGTGAGTTTTTGGTGAATTGACTACTAAAGATGCTTTCTTTCATCTTCTATTCATGTAATTTTTCTCGGTTATCTCCTTGCATGTAGGTTGGAAGTGGTGCAATAATATCTATTGCCAAGTCAGGATCAGAAGTCAGGTCAACTGCTAAAGGCTTCAAGCAAACAATGTCTCTTCCTAACAAAGTATAGTTTTTGAAATTTTATTTTCTTTCTTGGTTTTACCCTTTACGATCATAGTGATCAATTATACAACGGCTATTAATTAGAACTGGACATTGAACTGTGATTAAGACCGTTTTATTCTTCATAAGTTGTCGCTAATTCATTAAGTAAAATTTCTCCATTATTTTTGGAGACTTAATTGGCTTTAGTTAAATGATTTCTACTGAATTAAAGGATCATAGACCAGGGTGGCTACGTGCTCACTGTCACTTATATGATTTCTACTGAAGTATTACAACAAATTGATTTAACTTATTTTTTCCTTATATTTGTCTCAGGAAAGGATAGGTGACTCTGCATCTCTCAACAGCCAGGTTGAATCAGGAAGCACTTCTGCAAGAACGGAAGTTGCTGGTTCAAGTTCAACAAGTATGTGATTGCTCAGTTGTTTACCATAGGTGTCTTGATTTACTCAAAGCATGGAAAAAAATTCCCCTTTTTTGGCCAGACTTGATGTGTATTAGACACAGTTCCCAGTCGTGCCCTTCAGCTTCTTCATAGCCCTTTTCTCTGTATGTTGTAACCTTATATTACTTAGAAAAACAGAAAGGAGTGATTTTTGCGAAAACGTTGCGGAACATCCAAATGTTAGTTTGATCTGTAGGAAAAGGTCATTTGAATGGTTTTCATATTCGCTTATTATAGTCAGTACAGTTCATTTTATTTTTCTAACTCTTTCATTACTCACCCCCTTTTTTTTTTCCTTCTGTTAATATTGTTCTTCTTGAAGAATTGTTTTCATGTTCCTGATTTATTCTTAAAACAGATGATTTGATCAGTAATGCTGCTCAAAGAAGGCCACTGAAGAATTTGGTTCCCCAAGTAGCAAGTTTGGCGGTCGATTTCTTAATCAAGATATTAGCATGTATATATTTCATTTTTGCGAGATTGGGGAGAATATTCACAGTGCAAGAAGCAGAGAATCAGATAGAAAACCCAAAACCCCCATTTGCAGATTCAATTTCTCTGGAGCAACAGACACCACAGGCATTGGAAGTGGGTCCACTCTGGCAGAGGCTGCAACAACTAGAAACTGTAGTTACTGAGCTGATTAACAAACCTACAAGAATACCTCAGGAGAAAGAGGACATACTTCATGAATCCCTGCATCGTATTAAATCTATAGAATACGATTTGCAAAAGACAAAGAAGGTAAAATAACCTTATTCGCTTGTAAAATCATGGGTATTTTTAGTTCTGATGCATAGTTCCACAATACAAATCGGCCTTTGTCTTGTTCGTATCTTGTTTACTGAACTGAAGTTCCATTGTTGTAGGCACTACTTGCAACTGCATCAAAGCAAGTGGAACTTGCTGAGTCGCTGGAAGGTTTAAAGGAAGACACTTTGAATGTAAGATCCTATTTACCCTTTCACCAAGAAATCTCATTTCACACCGACTAGTAAACCAGACAAATAATTTTCAGGCTTCAAATAGAGGTGTGAATTGGTCTTTCACAATACAACAAAAGGAATTATAAATAAAGGAGTTCCAAATTTTTGTTCGGCCTTCTAATTATGCAATATTTGAATTAGTTAACATATGCTAAGAGTTGACACGATATTTTTTCCCCCTATCACAAAACTACTGCTAAATGAGTTTCAAACTATGAAATTGCAATGTAATTGAACTGAAGGTCTGTGGTAATAAACAAAACTCATGAACTTTCAGATCCGAGTCTTTTTACCTGATGGGATTTGTAATCATTTGATAGCATTCTTACATCAGAATCCCTTAATATAAGACTTTTGCTATATACAGGGGACAAACTCGTGTTGGCCGAGAAATAGATCTCATACCGCAGGAAGATGAGCACAATTCCCTGACGAAGAATCAAACTCAAATTCCCAGTAACTTGGAAATGCAATCTCAATCAGATCCAAGATCAATCAACCTATTCTAAGGAGATTAACATACACGGTATTATCTCTTTTCGCATCGTATTAGTGCAAGATCATCATCTCTGTTGGTGCGTGCTTGATGCATATCCTTGTTTCCTCTCATGTAGAGTTGTACAGGTATTGAATAAGCGAGGAAAAAGAAAATTGTTGGCCGGAGGACTCCTTTTTCTTGGATATCGAGTGTGATGAAGATGTGCATAATCTTCATTTTTGTTGTACATAAACTTGTTATTCTTCATTTTTGTATTCTTGGACATATATAGGCACTGCATGCGTTTGGATACCAATACAAAGTTTACAAAAAAGCAGAGTTGAGTTGCAACATTCTTAACTGACAGCTAAGCTAGCGTTGAGAAATTTTCAGATATTGATCTGTACTCTGTAGCAGATAAGGGTGGCTCATAATATTCCTAAAAATATATCCTTCTAAGTCAAATCAATTCATTCGTGTAACAAATCGTTCATCAAAATTAGTGTGTCAACAATATAATTTATTTTAGGGTAAATATCAGTAGGAATCATTTCATTAAGATTTTAATACCAAAATAAGTCGTGCAATTTGATAATATTCTAAACTGATAATGTTTAATTCCTCCGGTAATAAAATTTGACATAAAGTAATTCATTGGAAAGTTTGTAACAAGTACTTTCCATATCAGGTTTTAAATTTACTGATAATGAATTAAATTTTCGATTGAGATGAAACTTGTCTTATTAGATTTGTATTAATGAGGAAAACAAAACTCGCTATTATTCTCATTGAAAATTGTTAGAAATTTATCAAGATTTATCATTTTAAACAATTATTTATCATAAGTGCTATTTTGGTATAATTATTTCCCTTTATTTTATTATCGTCCCAAATAAATCCTAAAACATCAATTTTATTCAGAGAGGAACCTCCAACTCATTTTCCACAATTTATAAAATAACTTTCTTATGTTTTAGTGTATTTATTGTGAGGCTTGATTGCATTGTATTTCTTCAAGTCAAAATTCTCACTCAACTATAAGAATGATAAAGTGCATCAAAATGTAGGATAGAGAGGATTCCACGATGTCCTAGATCTAAATAACTTGAAGCAAGATTAAAAAAAAAAAAAAAAAAAAAAAAAAAAAAAAAAAAAAAAAGAAAGTGGGAGTTTTTTTTTTTTTTTTTTTTTTGGTAATAAGATATGGGGGTTTTTTTTTATTTTTATTTTGTTGT
>WUAT03450593.1:0-24490 GCA_010015005.3 Ulmus americana
TAATACTACTATGATTATTTACTGAAGTCTAAGAGATAAGAGTAAACAAATGGGCACATTTTCAGGTTAGAGCTGAAGAAGTAAATTCAGCTCCTTGAAACATATCTTTGTTCCAATCCAGTAGATGAAGAGAGATAAAGCTCACAATTTTGTGCATCAACAGCAACTCCTAGGTCTTTCTAGCAATTCTTAGGGAGCCATACATCCCCAAGATTATTAATGTTAACTACCTTGATGGGTCTAGTGACAAAAGTGGACTAGTGTCAATTTCCCATGGACAAAAAGGCTGGAGGTGCTTAGATGACTTATGATTAATACTCATATTTGCAATATCTTCATCCTGATTGTTGACCGTGTAACTACTTTCAGGCCAATAACAAGAAAGTGTTTGGAAATCACTCCTTCGCCCCAACCAAAGAGAAGTCATCAATGCTACCATGAGTGGTTGTGATGGTACTTTCAGGCCAATAGCTATATGTTTTGACCTTGCATGAAATACTTGATTCTTGCTACAAAAAATTCCTTTAACTCCTTATTACACAAGTTCCTTTTCACTGTTGTGTTATTTTAAATTTGTGCTTTATTATTTTGGAGGCATATTTAATTAATTAATTTTTCTGGCTCAGTTTATTGGTTGTGGGATTATGTCAAGTAACATTTTCTTTTTGAGAGAAAGTTGTGCAACATTTTCTCAATCAAGATACACACTTGCCATTTTCATTTCATTTGGGGGTTCATTCCTTCTTGCTTCTGAGAAACAAAAGTTTTACAGTTCAAACTAAGGGCATAACTTTGGTTGTGTGTCCTCTTGTGTCACTTATTCAAGATCAGATAATGCATTTATTGCAGGTAGGGTTTTCTGTACCAATAAAATATCTAGTCTTTAATTTCACTTCAATTATTTTTCTTTTATCTTATCTGATCATATGAATTTAAGTTCATATCTTTTATTTTGTGTTTTCCTAGGCAAACATACCCGCAACATACTTGAGTGCCAACATGGAGTGGAGTGAACAACAGGAGATCCTTCGAGAACTTATGTCTGATTATTGTAAATACAAGCTTTTCTATGCAACACCAGAGAAAGTTGCTAAGTGAGTGTCATCTCCATCATAAGCATTTTTGCATATATTATGGATTTGTATGCTGTAATTTAGAAGGAATACTCCTTCAGTGTCAATATAAAGTGAGAAAATTAGCACTTGGAACTGATAATGCTTTAAAGCTCATTGATACTCATATAACGAACAAATTTAGTGTTCTCCAAACTACTAATTATAAATTGAGATATAATTATGAATGAATTGTATAACAGTTTTGGCACTGTCTATTTTATCATTACATTTCCTTGTTGCGTTATTAGTCAAAGTTCCCATATATGTTTCCTTGTGGTGAATGTGTGACTCATGCATGAAGTTTTAACCGTCCAAATTTATGGTATTTTTTTTTCCTGAATGTTGCAGGCATAATTATGTTTTTGCTCTCATTCAAAGTTAAGTACATTGACAAGTTCATTAAAGAAAATTGCAGGTTTGACTTTAGTATGATTATTTAGTTGTTAAATTAAAGTTAGTCCTCTTCTCTTGTTTCTTTTATTTGTATTTTTCTTCTCTATATTTATATATCAATTTGGGTAAAACAAATTACACAGGGACCAGTCAAAAAAAAAAGAAGTTACAGACGGGGAAATAACCCTAAATACAACAATGAAAGAAAACATTCTAAACTTAGTAAATCAGATATTGAAACACCCTTAAGCTCCTTATGAACTAAGGACTGGAGAGCTGTCCAAAATTGAACTCCATCCAAAATTTAATTTCCTTTTAGTATTTTATTAATCTTACTCAACTATGAACTAACCTTGGAATTTCAGGTATCAACAAACCTGATGTCCGCTTTGTAATTCATCATTCTCTCCCAAAGTCTATTGAAGGCTACCACCAGGTATTTAATTAATTTTAATTTAACATTTTGATATTAGAATTATAGTTCTCTAAAAGTGAAGAGAAAAATTGTTTGTACTTTATTTTGTTCTTAGGAGTGAGAACTACACATTCATTATTTTGTTAGCTTATTGCACTTTTGTGAATCTGGAATGTGGTCGAGCTGGTTGAGATGGTCAGCACTCATCTTGTGTGCTGTATTACAGTTACAGTTTTGTCTTGTTGCAGATACGAGTCAAGCATATGCTTAGCCAAGGTTTCACAGAGCAAATAGGACTGGGATACCTTTGTAGCTATTAGAGTCTCAGAGAAATGCATGGTAAGTACATCGTTACTTTCAATTAGCAATGTTATTGAGTATGAAAATCAATTAACTTGTGCACTTAATCGATGCAGCAAATTACCGAGGCAAAATACAGCAAGAGTAGCTTAGAGGAAGAACCATTATAGCGTTTGTTTCAGCTTACGACTCTTGAACTTGAAGGTGAGCAGGCCCTCATACTTCGAGTCACCTTCCATTGAGCTGAAGAAATGATGGTAGAGGCCCTGACGTGGGATGCATGCTGGCTGATGGGTGCTGAACCTCCCTTTTGTCAACGACACAAGCAAGGATTTGACAAAGGAGACCAGAAACAAAATATTAGCGAAGAACCATTAAAAAATTGCACCACCCACCAAACCCCTTTCTTTTTCATAACTCTCATCTAAGCATTTGCATAGATTGCACCATCGGTGAAGGCTGGCTAGGTTTAAAGAAACCAGAGTAATTCACATTCCCCGAATGACTTCCTGTGAACCCAACTCCAATACCTCTACTAACTCCGGCTTGTTCCAAACTTTGAACTCGTTTCTTCAAGAACTTAACGTAGTGAATTGCCTCATCTAACATTGAAGCAGTGTCCATTTTCGTCCCACTGGGGACAAGTCTCTGAAGAATCCTAATCATCTCTCTTATCCTTTCCCTCCTGTGCCTCGCCGCCATGCTCTGGAGATCCTTAGATATCTTAACATTCCTCCTTTTTGGTGGCTTGATCGATTAAAGGTCAATATGAATAGGTTGCATTGCTGCTATATGATAGATCATCTCCCTCATTGCTGCCATTGAGCTCCTCTTCTCATAAGGATTATGTGGGATAGAAATTGTCCTGGCACTGGATAGTTTGAATCTCTCCAGTGAGACTAGATTTGCAGGCTGAGGAGGTGTCATAGGTTCTCAAATCAGATTTCCCATAAAAGAAACAGAGGAACTTGCAGGGTTGAGCAATGGCGGGGAAGAAGAAGAAGCTAAAATTGGGCTATGGGAGAAGATAGAAGGTGGTGTTGTACTATTAGAGAAGTGAATGTAAAAAGAGTTTGTTTTCTGTCAATGAAGCGTGCTTATGACAGTCCATAGCGTGAACTCATACTCCTCCTGTTATATTGATCAGAAGCATGCAGCAGTGTTATGCCGGTTTAGAATTTTCTTCTAAGGGCTAAGCTAAGTCTCTCCATATCCCCCTCTTTCTTTCCCCTGGACATGTGTGGGCCACATTTCAGAAAGGCCCTACGGGTTCCTTGACCTGTGAGCCTCCCACCAGCTTACGGAAAAGAGTATCACCGGCGGCCCACCCGATGTCAATCCTCCTCCTCTAAAGTGCCAATATGCCAACTTAGAAGCCAACTTGGTAAGCCACTTCTGTTACTAAAATCTTGTTTAGTTTTTCAGTTTATATGGTCTTGTCTCCCTGTTTAATCTGTAATATATTCCCTAATTATTGTCAATATTACTCCATTAATCAATTAGCAACAAAATCTGGAATAAGTGAAGATACTTCACACCTATCAATTACTCCATTTTATGATGATGAATTACTGTGGGAGTTGTCTAGGGAACATATGCTTTTGCCTTCTATGTTCTTGTTTCCCTGCTCAAAATTAGCTTACTTATTATCAAAAGTTACAAGCTGTTCTTTCTCATCTTGTCAGCTTGATTTTCAATGATATTCAATATTCTAATTAAAAGGGAAACAACGAACTGCTTCATTACTTAGCCAGACATAACACTATAGGAATTCTGCATTATGTTTTCAGTTGCACGTATGCTAACTAAATAACTGCGTAGAGGTTTTGATAAGCAATAAGTTTCTGAGTGAGTCCTTAGTCTAGGTGCCATGCCCTTATAGAATAATATTTTGAAATACTACAATGGAGTTATTTCATTGTTTTTCTTCTCTCTCTTCTTCTTCTTTTTTTTTTTTTTTTCTTTGTAATGCTCTATCTTTTCAGTTAATAAATTGAAGAAAAAAGGAAAACAAAAGAATAATAAAAAAAAAAAATTGAAGGAAAGAAATAGGGAAGAAAAGAATAAAGAGAATAAATGAAAAATATGAGAATAAAAAGTTAAAGGGAAAAGAAAAAAAGGAACAGAAGAAAAAAATAAATTTAAGGAAAAGATAAAAGGGATCAGAGGAATAAAAGCTGACTTGAACCCCATTCAAGTCATTGATGATATTTTCATTATCAGGTAAGAAAATGATTATCACTTTTTTCCCTTTATCTTCTGCTCATGAATGTTATATGTAAGCTCAACTTGCCTTCGGTGAGCTATGTTGTGACAAACTATAATCCATTGGATGGCTAGCAAGGATATCAATATCCTTTCAATTAATAAGTTTCTCTTTTCTTTCTTCCTATTTTAATTACACCTTTATCATACATATTTATGTTGTACTCTCCTCATACTTGCAGAGAGTATAGGATGTGAGGGCTCTTTATAATTGGGGTCTGGCCACGTTTTGTTGTATTATTCAATCTGTAGTCATCCACGTTTTGTTGGGTTTTTGAATTTTACTTTTATTTGCTTGTTTGTTCTTTTTTATTTGTAGTTTGAGGATGCTTGGACCCTCACAAGCATTGCATTAGGAACCTCAGAGATTGCCAAGGTGTTGATTGATCAGGGCTGTTCTAATTTTTGTGTTCCTAGTTGGTTCTCTCCAAGTAATGATGTTCATGAGCAGGTACAGTATAGAGCTTACTGATTTGATTTGTATATAAGAATAGAAACAAAAAATGAAAATCAACTCTAATATCTGAATTCATTATTAATTGCAGGCTCTGTGGGCATTGGGAATGTTGCTGTTGACTCCCCCAGAAGGAGCTTTGATTCCCCTGTTGGAACAATTGAATGAACATTCAAAGCTTTTGATGCATAGAAATACAACATGGACATTCTCAAACTTTTATCGGTAGAAACCACAGCTTCCATTTGATCGGCTTTTGATCATGCTTCTTGAACTATTTTGGCTTTAATCAGGGATGTCTGGTGGTTTGTTACTCTGGAGCTTTGTTGACTGTCGGCAAGTGAAACCAGCAATTCAAGCTTTGGACAGTCTAGTTCATTCAAATGATGAAGAAGTTTTAACAGATGCTTGATGGGCACTATTATATTGTCAGTTTGTACAAATGAAAATTTTCAAAGCAGTGATTGAACAAGTGTCTACACTCAGGTTAGTGCTGCTCCTTTTGTGAGTATTTTTTCAAATTATGGATGAGATTATACTTTCTTTGTTACCAAATATTATTTGATTTAGTTGATTCTACAATGCATTTCATGTTTACAAGGTGACAATCTATTGGCAGATCAGTAAGAAGTTGAAAGAGAGGCATAAAGAGCTATTCTAATTTCGCATTGTTAAACTAAACTCTGATTTAACGTGTTTTGATGATTTAAACTCCATTTGTCAGTCAATTTTCAATAATTGCACATACCTGAAGAGCAACAAGAAAGAAGCTTGCTGGACTATCTCAAACATTATTGTTGAAAAGGAATAGGTGAAGGTACTGCACGCCATGAATTGTGGAAGGCTGCACACCACACAAGTATGAAGAGTTTGTCGATTATGCAGCAGATAAAATGGTCTGATTGTCTTTCTTGCTTAATTTCCACATTTTAGTTATATGCTCTCAAGGTAAACTTCTAAACAACTTTTCTTTGATCTCTGAAAGGATGGAGCATCTTGAAGATAGGAAATTTTTGGCAACAAATGGATGCATTGCAAGAAGTAATTTGATCTGTCAATCCTATACAAGTTTTCCAATATGAACACCATTGGGCAAACTTGCATTACTCTTTACACAAGGTAAACTACTTGTTTTGTGTTTTTTAATTACTAACATTGATATGTCCAAATACTAACTAAACCACATAAAATGGATTTCCGGTCTCTGCTACTTGCACTCAGAAATGAGGAAAAATAATTGGGGTCAGATGTATGTGTTCGTAGACCCTAGTCGTTTCTCGTGTGATATTGGGTAAGTAAACCACAGAGCTAACTTGTTATCTACTATGTTGAAGGAAGCATGTGAGGTTTAGATTTTTCCTCTTGTGAATGTAATGCTTTTAGTATATAGTTTTTTTTTACAAAGTCATATTATTTATTATTTGGCAGCTGGACAACGTGGTATATCGAGAAGAAAAGAACCTCCAAAAAACAGTCGTTCCAACGTCTCTGCTGTTGAGTTTCATGGATGAGTGAGCTCAGCTGCGATAGGTTTCATATATCCCTTGATATTGAAACACCCTTTTATCTTTTATCAAAATCTCTTCATATAGAGTGCTAGAATGCAAGCAATCCATGAAATCATTCCAACTGTGTTGCATGCCTCTAGAGGGTGATGAAACTAATGATACCCAATTGATGGCCTCAAGCAAATTGTAAGATAGCTTACCTATTTACATTTAATTTATGTATGTATTGCATGAATTACTAAGTTTCCTTCTACTGTTCGTTCTCATATTTTGCCCAAGTTGATCCATCTTCCCCTCTCGTATGTTTTTGTATTTTGTCCCAAGATAGCTTATTTGATTTTTGGCTATGTCCAGTGCCTTCAATGCACTTGCTCTAAGAGCTTTAGTCGAGGTTGTTGGTAGGCGCACTTTTCTTCCTGCTCTATTGTCTGCTATGGGTACTGATGGTAGGTGGAAAAGTCAATATACTAAACTCGTAATAGATTATATACATGGTTGGTTTTTAAGTCAACTTTGTAGCTCTCTTGATGAAACTCAAATTGTTTTTCATTTTTCGCTTTACTTTTTAATTTATTTAATCTTTATACTTATGTTACTATTACAGATTCTCATTAAGAAGTCCACTAATGCATGAGCATGAGAATTTTTGTTCGATCGATGCTAGCAAAGAGTGGCTGCTGGTTGCTGGATAGATACAGAGAGAAATGTTTGCAAAGATCGATGCTAGCAGGTTTCTTATTATTATTATTATTATTATGACCATTATCCTTTTATTGCTGTTTTGTTTTGGTCCTATGTATTTTAGGTTTATTACCACTCTTATTTTTGGCTATAGTATGATTCATTTTTATTATTCTCAATTTAGGAAATAGTAAGCTAGTTGGACTTTGAAGAATTATGCATTAAGTTATTTTTTGTGTATTACAAAAATAAACTAACTTAAAACTCGGGAGATCTTAGAGATGTTGGGGTGGAGAGTGTATATTAGTATTTTTTTAATATAAGAATGGCATAAGTAGTTCAGGTAAGTTTAGTTAGTTAAATTTTTGTATAAGAAAGATACTAGTTTCAGATTAGTATTAGACAAAGTTTAGTTTTCTTTTTTAGGTTAGTTTTTGGTTAATGCAATAAATAAAGACATAAGAACTAATATATATATATATATATATAGGGAATAGTAAGCTAGTTGGGTTGTTTTAGGTTAGTTTATAGGCTAGTTAATTAGTTTGGCAAACGAGTTATTTGTGAACTTGTAGATTTGGATAATTTAAATTTGAGGATTTGCTTGCTTTGCCAATTGTTATTAGTTTTTATTTTTGGATTTATACTATGATGCAATACTTAGTAATATTTTATTTATATTGTGATACAATAAATAATATTTCGTATTAGTGAAGTGGAAGATTTAGATAATTTATATATCAAGATTAGTTCACTTTGTCAATTATCTAATACTATTATTTTTTTTTTGTTATTCGTTTTGTTGTAATTATTATGCATTATTGTTGTTAATTAAGTTTTATTATTTATTTCTAATTGTTATAAATCCAATAATTGTTATAAGTCGTAGTAATAGTAGTCGCCAGTCATCGTAGTTGTAGTAATAGACGTCGTAGTCGTAGTGGTCGTAGTTGTTGTATTAGTAGTGGTTGTAGTCGTAGTTGTGATTGTGGTAGTAGTAGTAATCGTAGTCGTCATTATCGTTGTAGTAGTCTGTAGTACTCGTAGTCATCATAGTAGTAGTAGTCGAAGTAGTCGTGCTAGTACTCATCGTAGTCGTAATAGTAGTCCTTGTATTAGTCGTCAGTAGTAGTAGTAATAGTCATAGTAGTCGCAGTAGTTGTGTAATTGTAGTTGTAGTCATAGTAGTAGTATTTGTAGTCGTCGAAGTAGTAATAGTAGTAGTCGCAGGCATATTTGTGGTTATTGTAGTAGTAGGAGTCGTAATAATATTTATTAAATTTCTTTATTTTTAAATTTTTTATTTATGCTATGATGCAATAGTAATATTTTATTTCTACTGTGATAGTATTGTAATTGTAGTACTAGTAGAAATCGTAATAGTAGTTGTTGTCATCATATAATAGTAGTAGAGGTTGTAGTCATCGTAGTCCTTGTAATAGTCATATTAGTAGTCATAGTCATCATAATCATAGCATTTGTTGTAATCATAGTAGTAGAAGTCCAAATCATAGTAGTAATAGTCATAGGAGTAGTCGTCGTAGTAGTCGTTGTAATAATAGTAGTTGTCATAATCATTGTAGTAGTATTGTAATTTTTGTAATTAGTAGTTGTAATAGTAGTCATAGTTTTAATAGTCGTCGTAGTAGTTGTCGTAATAGGTGTAGTTGTAGTGATATCCATGTCTTTGTCGTTGTCGTTGTCAAGGAGTAGTAGCCATAGTTGTCGTAGTCGTATTAATAGTTGTAGTCATCATAGTAGTCGTCGTACTTGTCGTAGTTGTAGTCGCAATCTTCGTAGTAGTTGTAGTCATCCTCGCAATATTAGTTGTCGTTGTCGTTGAGTAGTAGTAGTCGTATAAGTTGTCACAGTAGTTGTTGAAGTAGTCATCGTAATCGTAGTTGTTGTTGAAGTAGTCATTGTAATTGAAGTAGTAGTTATAATGGTAGTCGTAGTAGTTGTTATCGTAATCGTAGTTATTGTAATCGTATTCGTAGTCGAAGTTGTATTAGTAGTTGTAGTCAAAGTAGTGGTAGTTGTTGGAGTGTAATAATAGTAGTCATAGTAATAGTAGAAGTCGTCGACTTCGTCGTCATTGTTTATTAGTAGTAGTAGTTGTAGTCGTCATAGTAGTCATCGAAGAAGTCGTCGTAGTACTAGTGTAGAGGTCGTAGTCGTTGTCGTAGTAGTCGTTCTCGTCAACGTTGAGGAGTAGTAGTCGCAGTCATCGTAGTAGTAGTCGTTGTGGTAATTATCGTCATAATCGTATTAGTGGTAGTAGTCGTCGTAATAGTAGTACTAGTCGTCGTCGTTATATATAAGTAGTAGTCATAGACATTGTATTAGTCATCGTAACCATATTAGTAGTTACAGTTGTAGTCTTTGTCGTAGTTGTAGTAATAGTCGTAGTCTTTGTAGTAGTAGTCGTAGTTGTAGTCATAGTAGAAGTTGTAGACATCGTATTAGTCATTGTAGCCATAATAGTAATTGCAGTCGTAATCGTTGTCGTAGTTGTAATAGTCGTAGTCTTCATAGTAGTAGTCGTACTCGTAGTCGTAGTTGTTGTCGTAGTAGTCGTCATAATAGTAGTTGTCATTGTCAAATAGTAGTAGTAGTCTTCATAGTCGTACTCGTAGTTGTCGTAGTAGTAGTTATAGTTGTCGTCAAGTAGTAGTAGTCGTTGTCATAGTCATTGTAGTATTTATATCAGTCGTAGTCATATTAGTAGTAGTCGTCGTAATAGTAGCTGTTGTAATAGTCATATTAGTCATTGTAATCGTAGTAGTAGTATTTGTTGTCTTAATCGTTGTAATCATAGTAGTAGTTGTCGTAGTCATCTTCGTCATTGCAATTATAATAGTAGTAGTCGTAATCGTAGTACTAGTAGAAAATGTTATAGTAATCGTCATCATATAATAGTAGTAGTTGTAATCGTAGTCAGAATAATCGTATTAGTAATCGTAGTATAATAGTCGTAGTAGTAGTTATGGTAATAGTTGTTATAGTAGTTGTTGTAACAATAGTTGTAGTGATATCCATATCTTCGTCGTTGTCATTGTTGTGTAGCAGTAGTTGTAATGATATACATGTCTTCGCCGTCGTCGTCGTCGTGTAGTAGTAATAGTCATCATAGTCGTATTAGTAGTTGTAATCATCGTAGTAGTCATCGTACTCATCATAGTCGTTGTAGTCATAGTTGTTGTCGTAGTTGTCGTCGCAGTAGAAGTTGTTGTCGTCAAGTAGTAGAAGTAGTCGTCGTAATCGTAGTATTAGTCATAGTTGTGGCAATAGTCATCGTAATTGTTGTAGTAGTTATAGTTTTTGTAGTAGTTGTACTTGTACTTGTAGTCGTCGTAGTCAGATTAGTAGTACTAGTCATAGTCGTCGTAGTCAGATTAGTAGTACTAGTCATAATCGTCATAGTCAAATTAGTAGTACTAGTCATAATCGTCATAGTTACAGTTGTTGTCATCGTCATAGTAGTAGTAGTCGTTCTAGCTGTTGCAATATTCGTATTCATAGTGCTCATTGTAATCATAATAGTCGTAGTCATAATCGTAATATTAGTAGATGTTGTTATAATAGTAATAGTTGTCGTAGTTATAGTAGTGTTGTAGTATAGTAGTCATAGTTATTGTAATAGTTGTATTAGTAATAGTAGTCATAGTAGGTAGGCATCATAGCAGTCAGTCACAGTCGTCGTAGTTGTCGCTGCAGTAGCAATTGTAGTAGTTATCATTGCCGAGCAGTAGCAGTCGTAGTAGTCGGCGTAGTAGTCGTAGTAGTCGGCGTAGTAGTCGTAGTCATCATAATACTTGTCGTAGTCGTATTAGTTGTAATAGTCGTAGTCATAGTTGCAATAATCTTAGTCATCGTCATAGTAGTAGAAGTAGAAATCGTAGCCATAGTAGTCATCGTCCTTGTAGTAGTCTTCATGTCCACGAAAAAGTTATCATAATCGTAGTAGTAGTCGTAGTCGTCGTAATAATTATCGTCGTTGTTGTAGTAGTTGTAGTCGTCATCCTTCTAGTAGTCGAAGTCATCGTAATAATCATGTTAGTCGTTATAGTTGTATTAGTAGTAATAGTGGTTGTCGCAGTAGTAGTCGTAGTCGTCCTCATAGTTGTAGTAGTAATAGTAGTAGTAGTTATCGTCATATTGGTTGTTGAAATCATTGTAGTAGTGGTTGTACTTGTAGCAATAATCGTAATAGTAGAAATTATTGTTGTAGTCGTAGTCGTAGTAGTCCTAGTTGTAGTCTTCATGCTCATCGTAGTAGTCATTTTTTTGTAGGCATCGTAATCATAGTACTAGTAGAAATTGTAGTAATAGTCGTGATCATCTAATAGTAGTAGTAGTAATAGTATTTGTAGTCATCGTAGTCGTCATAATAGTCGTAGTTGTCGTCATTGTAATCGTAGTAGTAGTAGTCATAGTTGCTGTATTAGTAGTCGTCATAATAGTAGTTGTCGTTATCATCAAGTAGTAGTAGTCTTCATAGTCGTACTCGTAGTAGTAGTAGTCGTCAAGTAGTAGTCATAGTCATTGTAGTATTTATATTAGTCATAGTTGTAGTCGTTGTCGTCATAGGAGTAGTCGTCATAATAGTAGTTATTGTAATAGTCATAGTAGTCATTGTAATCGTAGTAATAGTACTAGTTGTAGTCGTCTTAGTCGTTGTAATTGTATTAGTAGTCGTCGTAGTCGTAGTAGTAGTAGTAGTAGTAGTAGTAGTCGTAATCGTAATCGTACTACTAGTAGAAAACGTAGTGGTAGTCGTCATCATATAATAGTAGTAGTTGTAGTCTTAGTCCTTGGAATAATCGTATGAGCAATCGTAGTAGTAGTAGTTATAGTAATAGTCGTCGTCGTAGTTGTTGTAATAGTAGTCGTAGTAGTTGTAGTGATATCCGTGTCTTCATCGTCGTCATTGTTATTGAGTAGTAGTAGTTGTAATGATATACATGTATTCGTCGTCGTCGTCGAGTAGTAGTAGTAGTCATAGTTGTAGTACTCATTGTAGTCGTATTAGTGGTTGTAATCGTAGTCGTCGTCGTACTCGTCATAATAGTTGTCGTCATAGTCATTGTTGTAGTCGTCGTCGTCAAGTTGTAGAAGTAGTCGTATTAGTAGTCATTGTAATCGTAGAAGGTGTTAATGTAATCGTAGTTGTTGTAGTGGCCATAGTCGTCGTATAAATAGTCATAGTCGTAGTAGTAGTCGTTATAATCGTAGTAGTAAAAGTAATAGTCGTCATCGATTAGTAGTAGTAGTCATCGTAACTGTTGTAGTAGTTGTAATCATACTCGTAGTCATCAACATAGTCAAGATTAGTAGTACTAGTCATAATCGTCCTAGTTGTAGTCGTAGTCGTAGTTATTGTTGTAGCCGTCGCAATATTCGTATTCGTAGTTGTCGTTGTAATCATAATAGTAGTATTTATAATCGTAATATTAGTAGAAATCGTAGTAGTAGATGTCGTTATCATATAATAATAGTAGTAGTTGTTATAGTCATCGTAGTAATAATAGTGTTGTAGTATAGTAGTCATAGTTGTTCTAATAGTCGTATTAGTAACAGAGTCATAGTAGTAGGCGTCATAGCAGTCATAGTCTCAGTCGTTATCTTAGTTGTCGTCGCAATAGCAATTGTAGTAGTTATCATCGTCTGAGTCGTAGTAGTCAGCGTAGTAGTCATAGTCATCATAATACTCGTCGTAGTAGCAGTAATAGATGTAGTAGTAGTCGTAGTCGTAGTCGTAGTAGTAGTAGTAATAGTCGTAGTAGTCGTAATACTAGTAGTAGTAGAAATCGTAGTTATAGTAGTTGTCCTCCTTGTAGTAGTCTTCGTGTCCTCAAAAACGTTATCATAGTAATAGTCGTAGTCGTCGTCCTTCTAGTAGTCTTCGTACTAATCTTAGTCCTCAAAGTAGTCGTCGTAATAATCATTGTAGTCGTTATAGTTGTATTAGTAGTGATAGTGGTTCTCGTAGTAGTAGTCGTAGTCGTCCTCATAGTTGTAGTAGTAGTAGTTGTCGTCGTAGTGGTTGTGCTTGTAGCAGTAATCGTAATAGTAGAAATTATCGTTGTAGTAGTAATCGTAGTAGTAGCAGTTGTCGTAGTAGTCTTAGTCGTAGTTTTCATGCTCGTCGTAGTGGTAAATTTTTTTGTAGGCATTATAATCATAGTACTAGTAAAAATTATAGTGGTAGTCGTCATCATCTAATAGTTTTCGTAGTCGTTGTAGTGGTCGTCGTAGTCGTCATAATAGTCGTAGTTGTAGTCGTCAAAATTAGTAGTTGTAGTTGCTGTAATTAGTAGTCGTCATAATAATAGTTGTCGTTGTCATCAAATAGTAGTAGTTATCTTCATAGTTGTACTTGTAGTTGTCGTAGTAGTAGTAGTAGTTGCTGTTGTTGTCAAGTAGTAGTTGTAGTCAATGTCGTCATAGTCATTGTAGTATTTATATTAGTCGTAGTCATATTAGTAGTCATTATCGTTGTCATAGTAGTTGTAGTTGTAGTAGTCATCGTAATAATAGCTGTTGTAATAGTCATAGTAATCGTTGTCATCGTAGTAGTAGTAGTTGTAGTTGTCTTAGTCGTTGTAATCGTCGTCGTAGTCGTCGTTGTAGTAGTAGTAGTCGTAATCGTAGTACTAGTAGAAAACTTAGTAGTAGTTGTCATCACATAATAGTAGTACTTGTAGTCGTTGTCCTCGGAATAATTGTATTAGTAATCGTAGTATAGTAGTCATAGTCATAGTAATAGTAATCGTAGTGGTTGTTGTAATATCCATGTCTTTGTTGTCGTCATTATCGTTGAGTAGTAGTAGTTGTAATGATATACATGTCTTCGTCGTCGAGTAGTAGTAGTCATAGTTGTCGTAGTACTTATCATAGTCGTGTTAGTGGTTGTAATCGTCGTAGTAGTCGTCGTACTCGTTGTAGTAGTCATAGTCATTGTCGTAGTCGTCGTCAAGTCGTATTAGTACTCATCGTCCTTGTAGTAGTCTTCGTACTAATCGTAGTCCTCAGAGTAGTTGTAATCGTAGTCCTCGAACTAGTCGTAATTGTAGAAGTAGTTGTAGTCGTCGTAATAATCATTGTAGTCGTTATAGTTGTAGTAGTCGTATTAGTAGTAATAGTGGTAGTCGTAGTAGTAGTTGTAGTCGCAGTTGTTGAAGTGGTCTTCGAAGACGTCGTAGTAGCAATTGTACTTGTAGCAGTAATCGTAATAGTTGTAATTGTAGTAGTGGTAGTAGTTATCATAATTGTAGTAGTGGTAGTAGTAGTTATACTCGTACTCGTTGCGTAGTAGTTGATTAGTAGTAGTTATCATAATTGTAGTAGTGGTAGTAGTAGTTGTACTCATACTCGTTGCGTAGTAGTCGTCAAGTAATAGTAGTAATCGTAGTAATCTTAGTACCAATCGTAGTAGTCGTATTAGTCGTAGCAGTAGTCGTTGTTGTATTAGTAGTAGACATTGTCGTCGTCATAGTACTAGTTGTAGTAGTAGTGGTCGCTGTAGTAATAGTTGTATTAGTCGTCGTAGTAGTCGTTGTAATCGTAGTACTAGTAGAAATCGTAGTAGTAGTTGTTGTCATCATATAATAGTAGTAGAGGTTGTAGTCATCTTAATAGTCGTATTAGTAGTCGTAGTCATCATAATCATAGCATTTGTTGTAATCATAGTAGTATAAGTCCTAATCGTAGTATTAATAGTCATAGTAGTAGTTGTCGTAGCAGTTGTCGTAATCATTGTAGTAGTATTTGTAATTGTTGTATTTAGTAGTCGTAGTGGTAGTAATCCTAATCGAAGAAGTAGTAGTAGTAGTCATAGTAGCAATAGTCGTCGTAATAATTGTAGTTGTAGTGATATCCCTGTCTTTGTCATTGTCGTTGTCAAGGAGTAATAGTCATAGTTGTCGTAGTCGTATTAATAGTTGTAGTCATCGTAGTAGTTGTCGTACTTGTCGTATTGTAGTCGCAGCCTTCGTAGCATTTGTAGTAGTCGTAGTTATCCTCGTAATATTAGTTGTCGTTGTCGTTGAGTAGTAGTAGTTGTTATGGAAATCATAGTTATTGTAATCGTATTCGTAGTCAAAGTTGTAGTAGTAGTAGTTGTAGTAAAAGTAGTTGTAGTGAAAGTAGTGGTAGTATTTGTTGTTGGAGTAGTCGGTAATAATAGTAGTCGTAGCAATTATAGAAGTCGTTGACTTCGTCGTTGTCATCGTTGATTAGTAGTAGTAGTTGTAGTCGTCGTAGTAGTCGACAAAGAAGTCATCGTAGTAGTAGTGTAGACATTGTAGTCAATGCCGTAGTTGTCGTCATAGTAGTAGTCCTCGTTCTCGTCAATGTGGAGGAGTAGTAGTTGCAGTCATCGTTGTACTCATAGTTGTCGTGGTAATTGTCGTCATAAAGTAGTAGTTGTTATTGTCGTAGTAGTAGTTGTAGTTGTAATCGTAGCAGTAGTTGTCGTATTAGTAGTCATGGTCGTAGTAGTGGTAGTAGTTGTCGTTATCTATAAGTAGTAATCGTAGACATCGTATTAGTTATCGTAACCATAGTAGTAGTTACAATTGTAGTCGTTGTCGTAGTTGTAGTATCAAGTAGTAGTAGTAGTAGTAGTATTCATAGTCGTACTCATTGTTGTCGTAGTAGTAGTCGTTGTTGTCATGTAGTAGTCAAAGTCGTCATATTCATTGTAGTATTTATATTAGTCGTAGTCATATTAATAGTCATAATTGTAGTCGTCGTCATAGTAGTAATCGTAGTAGTCGTCATAATAGTAGCTATTGTAATAGTCGTAGTAGTAGTAGGTGTCGTTATCATATAATAATAGTATTCATAGTCATAGTCATCGTAATAGTCGTCGTCGTCAAAGTAGTGTTGTAGTATATAGTTGTTGTGATAGTCATATTAGTAATAGTAGTCATAGTAGTAGGCGTTATAGCAGTCACAGTCATTGTCGTAGTTGTAGTAGTTATCATCGCTGAGTAGTCGCAATCAGCGTAGTAGTCATAGCCATCGTAATACCCATCGCCGTAGTAGTAGTAATAGATGTAGTCATAGTCGTAGTCGTATTAGTAGTAATAGTCGTAGTAGTCATCATCATAGTAGTAGCAGTATAAATCGTAGTCGTAATCCTTGTAGTAGTATGTGTCCTCAAAAAAGTTATCGTAGTCGTAGTAGCAAGTCGTAGTCGTCGTAATAATTATCGTCATCGTTGTTGTAGAAGTTGTAGTCATCGTCCTTCTAGTAGTCTTCGTACTAATAGTAGTCCTCAGAGTAGTCGTCGTAATCGTAGTAGTAGTCTTAGTCGTCGTAATAATCATTGTAGTCGTTATAGTTGTATTCGGAGTATTAGTGGTTGTCGCAGTAGTAGTCGTAGTCATCTTCATAGTTTTAGTAGTAGTAGTTGTTGTTGTCGTAGTGGTTGTTGAAATCATCATAGTAGTTGTTGTACTTGTAGCAGTAATCGTAATAGTAGAAATTATCGTTGTAGTCGTAGTCGTAGTAGTAGCAGTTGTCGTAGTAGTCCTAGTCATAGTCTTCATGCTTGTCATAGTGGTCATTTTTTTTTGCAGGCAACGTAATCGTAGTAGAAATCAGAGTACTAGTCGCCATCATCTAATAGTAGTAGTAGTAACAGCATTCGTAGTCGTCATAATAGTCGTAGTTGTAGTCGTCATCATAATCGTGTAGTAGTAGTCGTAGTTGTAGTAGTCGTCATAATAGTAGTTGTCGTTGTCGTCAAGTAGTAGTAGTAGTCTTCATAGTCGTACTCGTAGTTATTGTAGTAGTAGTTGTCGTTGTCATCAAGTAGTAGTAGTAGTAGTCATCCTAGTCGTCATAGTCATTGTAGTATTTATATTAGTCGTAGTCATATTAGTAGTCATAGCTGTAGTCGTCATCGTCATAGTAGTAGCTGTAGTAGTCATCGTAATAGTAGTTGTCGTAATAGTTGTAGTAGTCATTGTAATCGTAGGAGTAGTTGTAGTCGTCTTAGTTGTAATCGTAGTAGTAGTCGTCATAGTTGTCTTTGTCTTTGTAATCGTAATAGTAGTAGTCGTAATCATAGTACTAGTAGAAAACGTAATAGTAGTCATCATCATATAATAGTAGTAATAATAATAGTAGTTGTAGTCGTAGTCCTTGAAATAATCTTAGTATAGTAGTCGTAGAAGTAGTAGTCAGTAATAGTCGTCGTAGTAGTTGTTATAATAGTAGTCGTAGTAATTGTAGTGATATTCGTGTATTTGTCGTCGTCATTGTTGTTGAGTAGTAGTAGTTGTAATGATATACATGTCTTCATCATCGAGTAGTAATAGTAGTCATAGTTGTCGTTGTACTCGTCATAGTCGTATTAGTGGGTATAGTCGTCATACTCGTCGTAGTAGTTGTAGTCATAGTCGTTGTCGTTGTCTTCGTCATCAAGTAGTAGAAGTAGTCAAATTAGTAGTCGTCGTAATCGTAATATTTGTTAATCTAATCGTAGTTGTTGTAGTGGTTGTAGTTATAGTTGTATAAATAGTCATAGTCGTAGTAGTAGTCGTCGTAATCATAGTAATAGTCATCATCGATTAGTAGTAGTAGTAGTCATCGTAACCGCTGTAGTAGTTGTAGTTTCCATACTAGTTGTAATCGTACTCGTAGTCGTTGTAGTCATCGGCATAGTCAGATTAGTAGTACTAGTCATAATCGTCACAGTTGTAGTTGTTGTCATCATCATAGTAGTACTAGTCATAATTGTAGTCGTAGTAGTTGTTGTAGCCGTTGTAATATTAGTATTCGTAGTTGTCGTTGTAATCATAATAGTAGTAGTCATAATTGTAATATTAGTAGAAATTGTAGTAGTAGATGTCGTTATCATATAATAATAGTAGTCGTAGTCATCGTAATAGTAGTCATAATAATCGTGGTCGTCATAGTAGCGTTGTAGTATAGTAGTCATAGTTGTTGTAATAGACGTATTAGTAATAGTAGTTATAGTAGTAGGAGTCATAGTCACAGTCATTGTCGTAGTTGTTGCAGTAGCAGTTGTAGTAGTAATTATCATCGTCGAGTAGTAGCAATCGTAGTTTTCGTAGCAGTCGTCGTAAATGGCGTAATAGTCGTTGTCATCGTAATACTCGTCGTAGTAGTAATAATAGATGTAGTAAAAGTCGTAGTCGTATTAGTAGTAATAGTCGTAGCAGTCGTCATAGTAGTAGTAGTAGAAATCGTAGTTGTAGTAGTCGTCCTCTTTGTAGTAGTCTTCGTGTCCACAAAAAAGTTGTCGTAATTGTAGTAGTAGTTGTAGTCGTAATAATTGTCATCGTTGTTGTAGTAGTCGTAGGCGTTGTCCTTCTAGTAGTCTTTGTACTAATCGTAGTCCTCAGAGTAGTCTTCCTACTAATCGTAGTAGTAGTCGTAGTCGTCGTAATAATCATTTTAGTCATTATAGTTGTATTAGTAGTAATAGTGGTTGTCGCAGTAGTAGTTGTAGCCGTCCTCATAGTTGTAGTAGTAGTAGTTGTTGTCGTCGTAGTGGCTGTTGAAGTCATTATAGTAGTGGTTGTACTTGTAGCAGTAATCGTAATAGTAGAAATTATCGTTGTGGTAGTAGTCATAATCGTAGTAGTAGCGTTGTTGTAATAGTCCTAGTCGTAGTCTTCATGCTCGTCTTAGTGGTCATTTTTTTGTAGGCATCATAATCGTAGTACTAGTAGAAATCATACTAGTAGTCGTCATCATCTAATAGTAGTAGTAGTAATAGTATTCTTACTGGTTGTAGTGGTCGTCGTAGTCGTCATAATATTCGTTGTTGTAGTCGTCATCGTAATCGTAGTAGTTGCTGTAATTAGTAGTCGTAGTTGTAGTAGTCGTCATAATAGTAGTTATCGTTGTCGTCAAGTAGTAGTAGTCTTCATAGTCTTACTCGTAGTTGTCATAGTAGTAGTCGTCATTATCGTCAAGTAGTAGTAGTAGTCATAGTCATCATAGTCATTGAAGTATTTATATTAGTCGTAGTCATATTAGTAGTCATAGCTGTAGTCGTTGTCCTTGTCATAGTAGTAGTAGTCATCGTAATAGTAGTTGTTGTAATAGTCATTTTAATCGTAGTAGTAGTAGTTGTAGTCATCTTAGTTGTTGTAATTGTAGTAGTTGTAGTTGTAGTCGTCTTAGTTGTAATTGTAGTAGTAGTAGTTGTAGTCATCTTAGTCGTTGTAATTGTAGTAGTAGGCGTCATAGTCGTCTTTGTCATTGTAATCGTAGTACTAGTAGAAAACGTAGTAGTAGTCGTCATCATATAATAGTAGTAGTTGTAGTCATGGTCCTTGGAATAATCATAGTATAGTAGTCGTTGTAGTAGTTGTTGTAATAGTAGTCGTAGTAGTTGTAGTTGTGATATCTGTGTCTTTGTCGTTGTCATTGTTGTTAAGTAGTAGTTGTTGTAATAATATACATGTCTTCGTCGTCGTCGTAGTTGAGTAGTAGTAGTAGTCGTAGTTGTCGTAGTACTCATCATAGTTGTATTAGTGGTTGTAATCGTCATAGTGGTTGAAGTCATAGTCGTTGTTGTAGTCGTCGTCGTCAAGTAGTAGAAGTAGTCGTATTAGTAGTCGTCGTAATTGTAGTAGTAGTCATAGTAGTTGTTGTAGTGGCGGTAGTCGTAGTAATGGTAGTAGTAATCGTTGTAATCGTAGTAGTAATAGTATTGGTCGTCATCGATTAGTAGTAGTAGTCATAGTCATTGTAGTAGTTGTAATGGTTGTAGTAGTCATAGTCTTTGTCGTAGTTGTAGTCGTTGTAGTCAGATTAGTAGTACTAGTCATAATCATCATAGTTGTAGTCGTAGTCATAATAGTCGTTATAGCCATTGCAATATTTGTATTCGTAGTTGGCATTGTAATCATAATAGTAGTAGTCATAATCGTAATATTACTAGAAATCGTAGGAGTAGATGTTGTTATCATATAATAATAGTAGTAGTAGTCGTAGTCATCGTAATACTCGTCATAGTCATAGTAGCGTTGTAGTATAGTAGTCATAGTTTGTGTAATATTCGTATTAGTAATAGTAGTCATAGTAGTAGGAGTCATAACAGTCAGCAGTTGTAGTAGTTATCATCGCCAAGTAGTAGCAGTCGTAGTTTTCATAGTAGTCGTAGTAGTAATAGTCGACGTTACAATAGTCGTAGTCGTATTAGTAGTAATAGTCATAGTCATCGTCATAGTAGTAGTAGTAGAAATCATAGTCGTATTAGTCGTCGTCCTTGTAGAGGTCTTCGTGTCCTCGAAAAAGTTGTAGTCGTAGTAGTAGTCGTAGTGTCATAATTATTATCGTCGTTGTTGTAGTAGTCGTAATTGTCGTCTTTCTAGTAGTCTTAGTACTAATCATAGTCCTCAAAGTGGTCGTCGTAATCGTAGCAGTAGTCATAGTCGACGTAATAATCATTGTAGTCGTTGTAGTTGTATTAGTAGTAATAGTAGTTGTCGTAGTATTAGTCATATTCGTCCTCATAGTTATTGTAGTAGTAGTAGTAGTCGTCGTAGTGGTTGTTGATGTCATTGTAGTAGTGGTTGTACTTGTAGCAGTAATCATAATAGTAGAAATTATCGTTATAGTAGTAGTCGTAGTCGTAGTCTTCATGCTCGTTGTAGTGGTCATTTTTTTGTAGGCATCATAATCGTAGTACGAGTAAAAATTGTAGTAGTAGTCGTCATCTAATAGTAGTAGTAGTAATAGTATTCCTAGTTGTTGTAGTGGTCATTGTAGTCATCATAATAGTCGTAGTTGTAGTTGTCATCGTAATCGTAGTAATAGTAGTCGTAGTTGCTGTAATTAGTAGTTGTAGTTTTAGTAGTCCTAATTGTGGTTGTCATAGTAGTTTTTATAATAGTAGTTGTCATAGTTGCCGTCGTAGTAGCTATTGTAATAGTAGTCATAGTGGTAGCAGTAGTAGTGGTAATCGTAGTCGTAATCTTAGTCGTATTAGTAGTAGTGGCAGTAGTAGTCGTCGTAATCTTAATAGTAGTAGTCGTAGACGTAGACTTCGTAGTAGTAGTCGTGGTAGTCTTTGTAGACGTAGTTTTCATCATAATCATAGTAGTAGTCGTAGTCATTGTAGTAGTAGTAGTCATAGTCGTAGTAGTTGTAGTTGTCATAGTCATAGTAGAGGTAGTAGTAGTTGTGCCAGTAGTCGTAATCGTAGTAGTAATAGTTATAGTCATCGTTATCATCGTCGATTAGTAGTAAGCGCAGTTATTGTAGTAGTCATCATAGTAGTTGTAATAGTAATTTTAGTCGTAGTCGTACTTGTCCTAGTAGTCGTCGCTGTCGTTGAGTAGTTGTAGTAGTCTTAGTAGTCTTCGTACTAATTGTAGTCATCGTAGTAGTCATATTAGTTGAAGAACGCCGAACAAGAGCAACTAATCTATTTATAACTAAAAATAAATAAATAAAATACTTTTTTCTTTGCACGACTTGATTTAAATTTATTAATTTTTCTAAAAGTACAATTAGATATTAAGTTAATGTTTTTAAAAGTGTAAATAGTTATTAGGTTAATTTTTTTTTATAAAAAAAATACATTGTTGATTGAAACAATATGAGTCAATAATTATTTAATTATTTTTCACATATGGTAGATATAAGGGTATTTTTATGAGTTTTCCGTATTTTTTTTGGTTTAGTAAACACATGAAACTTAATCAACTTTTTTTCCTTTTTTTTTTTTTTTTCCAATTACTTTAAGTTGGTGCCAATAAATTACTTTAATCAACTTTTTTTCTTTTTTTTTTTTCCAATTACTTTAAGCCTATTTTTGAAGTTCATTCTCCCTTTTTCTTTTATTGATTATTGGAAATAATTTGCACACACGAAGCTCAAATTGATTTCAGCTTTAACAAATCAAATAGTATTTTTCCACTAACTTTTGGTGTACAAGGATTCTTTGTTGTGCATTTTCCTAGCATACAAAATGTCTCATCATGCAGTAGCACTACTATTAAGTTACATACCAACTGCTACGCTTTACAAGTTTATCCAATTAAAAATAATTGCAATAAAAAATAAATAAATAAAAAAAGTTTTAGAACTTTTTTCTTTTATCTTTTGTGATTTTTATAAGGAAAATAATTTTGTATTATTCAGTGCAAAACATAATTCATGGGATATTCTCTGGTACATGTTTTGATCATTTGATATATGTGTTTATAGCTAATAATAATGTAGCTCAGTGCAGGGCCCATTTTTTAAACATTATTAATTATCATTCGTAACTATAATGTTTTGAGACGTACGTGTATAAATTCATTTTTTTTTTCTTTATATCTCTATTTGTGTTTGACAAAATATATATGTATATATATTTCTTCTACCTTTCTTTCTTTTTTTTTTTTTTGGTAAATTAAGTGCTTATTTTTTAGACTTAATAGGGACACTTAATCATGAGCGAGACAGTGTTAATAATTTGAGGTTAAAATATATTTAACACTAATTAACATACCATACTTAAAAAAATTATATAAACCAAAAAGATATATTAATACAATGCAAGAATTATAATTAGAATTAGAGACAGATTCTCAAAGAAAATTTGGTAATTACGATAAAATTAATTAATTTTTTAATAAACAACGGAAACTAAACTAAGTTTTAATGTTAGTTGTACTTGTACCACATCCATTGCCAAACATTTAGCTCTCAAGAAAAACCATTAACACACACACATATATATATGAAAATTGTCAAGTAAGAATTTTTGTTTTAGGGTACCGGTAAGAACAATATTTATGTGAAAAGGTGTGATTATAGTAATTAATATTTGCTGAAATGTCACTTTTTATTTGGCAACATATTTAGTTGTATTCTTATTGTATTTTATTTATATTAAGAATAGAAAATTTAAGTCATTTATTATAGTTATTAGTTTCGAAATTATTAAATAACCAGTAAAAAATATTAATTAATGCTAAAAAAATTAATTTCAGTTTTTTTAAACAGTCCTATGAATTTTATCTCTTTTTTTAAACAATTAAATTATATTAATTACGTGTAGCATATATAAAGAATAGCACTTGATTCAGCTCAAGATTAGTGATTTGAAGTTGACTTTGATGAGCATATAACATTTTCCCTTTATAGTTTGTAAAAAGAAAAAAGAAAAAAAATTGGCTCTAAGCAAACTAATAGGTTGCTGATAGAATTTTCAAGCAAAATTAGCAGATTTTGGGCTCTCCAAAGCTTTTCCTTCCGATGGTGTACTCATGTATCTACAATTGCGGCTGCCACCCCTGATACCTTGACCCTGAGTAAGGATTTATTTATTTATTTTTATTATTATTATTATTTTTTTTTTACAAAAACGAGCCTCCAGGAGGAAATGATATAATTTATGGACTAAAAAAATCATAACATTCCCTCTAAACTTTGAAAGTTTTGTAAATAGAAGTCCAAAATAGTTTGAATAATATTACATTATCTTGTAGTCAGAAAGATATAGTATGTGTGTTTGATTGGCTATTTGCATATTCTTGTTTTTAATAATATGTTCTGTTTATTTTTTTTTTTTTCAATACTTTTTCTTATTCACTTACATTATTCATAATACTTCTTATTCTTTATTATTTTTTTAAGAAAATATTATATCTCTTCACTACCTTTTTAATAAAATATTACATATCTTCATAACTTTTTTAATAAAATATTACATTTCTCCATCAAACTATTACTTTTTAATAAAATATTATTTTTCTCCACTACCCCACTACCTTTTTAATAAACTATTACTTCTTTCCATCACCTTTTAAATAAAATATTACATCTCTCTACTATCTTTTTAATAAAATATTATCTCTTTTCACTATTTTTTTAATAAAATATTACCTCTCTCCACTACCTTTTAAATAAAATATTACCTCTTTATTATATTATTATTAAATTTCATGGATCTCACCAATTCTATTTACAATACTCAACCAAACAAGACTACTGTTTTCAATATCCTATTTAGAATATTATAGGTACCGTTTGGTTGAGCATTCTATAATATTCTATATAGGGTATTGAAAATAGAGTATTGAAAACAATGGTTTTGTTTGGTTTAGAGCATCTCCAATGAAATGCTAAATAATTGTGGCAATTCTATATTTGGCAATATGATGAAAAAAATCTTCTCCAATGCAATGCTAAAATCTGTGGCATATTTGCAATATGTTATACTTAAGGGCAAATTTGCACTCAAATATAAAATATTGTAAATATGTCACAACAATAAATACATCATATTTAATTATTAAATTGCCATTAACTAATATTTTTAATATTTAAATTAATTCAATTATTAATAATCATTAATATAATGAGCATAAAC
>WUAT03450594.1:0-16843 GCA_010015005.3 Ulmus americana
TTTTTTTTTTTTTTTTTTTTTTTTTTTTTTTTTTTTTTTTTTTTTTTTTTTTTTTTTTTTTTTTTTTTTTTTTAAATAATATAATATTTTAATTAATTAATAAACTAATTAATTTTATTTTGGACCCACTTAAATTATTTAATTCAAAAGTGGCCCATATAAAATTTTAATTGCTTAAAAGTCCCTCAAGAATGTTGTATTTAATTTCCACATTCATGCTTAATTTAATATTTGCAATTACAATTAAATCAAGTCCTTACTTTACTCTTCTATACTTTGCCAACTTGATGGATTTTTATTTAATCCATAACATATTTTTATACACTAATTAAATTGGCAAATCATAAACTTAATTTAAAACCCCTTTTTCATATTTTAAAACACTTGACATCTAAATAGGAGAAAAATTCCTTTTAATAACGCGTCTTACACCGATTAAATCGGCAAGTGCGTTCGTAATTAATTACCTTCACTAAATCCCTAAAATACGAATAATTGACTTAATTGAAAGCAAGGGTAAAATATCCTTAATTGTCGCATTAATTCCGAATTAATTCGCATTTACAATACAAGGATATTTCGGGTTTTCACATAGTGTTAGTGGTCAAAGTAGCAATCAAATCTTCAAGTGACTTGCCTTGATTTTGGGGAGGATTGGGCTACCTTTTTTGAACGTTTTGTTGCACTCTTTGATTAGGGAATCCTAGTTGGTTGTTTGGTGCAACATAGTGATTTTCTGCATAGCTAAACTTAGAATAATCCTTCCATTCGAATTGAAGGTAGAGGCAAAAGGATCATACTTGCTTTGTTGGCCTTGAAATCCTCCCATATCATTGGCTTGCTCTAAGTTACCATTTTGTAGAGTCGGACATAAGTCGGAAGGATGGCCTATTGTGGAGCAAATACCGAAAGTCATCACTTGATTGACCACCAATTATTGAACAATTACAGTGAGCTTGGAGAGATTTTGGTCAACATTAGATGGAGTACTTACTTCATTGACCTTCCTTGGTGTTTTGAAATCGGTCTTAATAAATTGTGGGGAGTTAGCCACCATGGTTGCTATCAAATTTCTCACTTCTTGTAGTGTCTTGTCAACCAAAACTCCTCCACTAGCTGCATCAATCATGCTTTGTTCAATTGGTGCAAGTCCTTAATAAAAGTATTGGAGTAGGTGCTGCTCACTTATTTGATGATGAGGGCAGCTTGCACAAATTTGTTTGAATCTCTCCCAATACATATACAATGTCTCACCATTCATTTTCCTAATCAAGCAAATCTCCTTTCAAATGAGTGTAGCTCTAGAGGCTAGAAAGTACTTCTCCAAGAAAAGCCTCGTCATCTCATTCCAAGTGTTGATAGTGCCACTGGTTAAATAGTAGAGCCATTCCTTAGCGATGTCCTTCAATAAGAATGGAAAAGCCCTCAATTCTACCTGCTCTTCAATTATACCACTTGATTTCATGCTTGAGCAAACCACATGAAATTCCTTGAGGTGGTTGTTAGGATCCTCTCCCGCTAAACCATGAAAACTTGGCAAAAGGTGGTTCATACCCCACTTCAATTCGAATGCATCTTCTCACTGAGAATATTGGATGCACAAAGGTTGTTGTTCAAGATTCGGTGCGGCCATTTCCTTAAGGGTACCATTTCAAGCCATATCCTCATGATTTAAGTCATTAGAAGATTCATTTGGAAGTAGGGATGGCGATTTTCCCCACGGGGCAGGGGACTAGCCCCTAATGGTCTGGGGATAGGGATAAAACTTCGAGGATGGTCTGGGGATGATATTTATTTAAATTCCCCAACCAGGGGTGGTATTTAAAAAAATCCTCGGCCCCGGCCCAGCCCCTGATTATATATATACATGTTATATATATATATATATTAAATATTTAATAAAATTATAGCCCAACCCAAATAAATACTTAACCTAATAAAATCATAACTTGGTTGTCATCTTAATAAAATACACAACCTATTTTATTTATTTCAAAAGTTATTAAAATCCACCATAATACACATTTACACAACCTATTTTGTTTTCAACATTAAGCCCACTACAATTTTATTCCAAAAAATTAAAAGAAAAAATATATATTAGGGGAACCTGATGGGAAACTATCCCCTATAAGGGATTCCCCATCCCTGCCTATAATTTTTAGACCAGATGCGTGGTTGTCAAAACAAACATTTGGACCAGTAGCCCACAACATCGAGTTTTACAACTTGATATACTTAGTGCATTTCATCTAGCCATGTTACGTTGTGGCTATACGTAGACACAAGCTATGGGAGGTGGTCATTGGCCCTCTGATGCTTAAGTTAATAATGTAGAATGAAGATGATAGACAATAAATATAAGAGAAAGGTTTAGATATGATATAACTTTAGGTGGATGGAATTTCAACTATTGTGGATGTCACGTCTATCTTGAGATTGGTGTTTGTAGGCTCCTTGCCCGATGATCTTAGTGATCTTGTAGGGGCCTTCCTATGTAGGGCCAAGTTTGTATGTTTCTACATCATTTGTATTTTGGAAGACTCGGTGAAGTACCTAATCACCAATCTTGAAGGTCCTTGCTTTGATATTTTTGTTGTAGTGTTGGATGGCTTTCTGCTAATAGACTATCATCTAGAGATGGGCATTGTCTTAGAGCCTATCGATGGTGTTGAGGTTATGGCTAAGTTGTTGCCAGTTGGTGTCTTTGTCGAGCCACTGATACCTTGTTGATTGAACTCGCATTTCAACTAAGATGATCGCTTCAGAACCATAGGCTAGTGAGAAGGGAGTCTCACTAGTCGACATCCGATAAGTGGTGATGTAGGACTAGAGAACTTTGGATAGCTCATCGGCCCATGTTCCTTTGGCCATCATGAGTCACTTCTTCAATATAATGATAATTTTCATGCTGGAGGACTCAGCTTGGCAATTTGGATAAGGGTACTGTGGTGTTAAGAAGCTCATCTAGATCCCCTATTCCTTGCAGAAATCTTGGAAGTCAAAGTTGATGAACTGAGAGCCGTTGTTAGTGACTATCTCCTTCGACACTCTCAATTGAAAGATGATGTTCTTCCAAATAAAGTTCTTGACTTCATGCTCTCGGACTTGGTGGAATGCCCACGCTTTGATCCACTTGTTTAAGTAGTCAATGACAACAAACATGTAGTCTCGCTACCCAAGCACAGTTGGCAGCTTTCCGATGATGTTCATCCCCCACTTCCCAAATGGCCAAGGTGAGAGGATGAGATTGAGTTGTTCTAGTGAAATATGACATACATGTGCAAAGCGTTGGCAGCCATCGCAACATCAAACATGGTTGGAGGAGTAGGACCGTATAGGGGGCCACTAGTAGCCAACATTCACTTTCATGGAGATCAGCTAGTACGTATTTGGCTTCTTTTGGAGTGATGCACTTGAGATATAGCCCGAAGAAGGACCTCTTCACAAACTTACCATCATTGATGGTGAATCTGGCTGCCTTCGCTCTTAGTCGGTGTGCTCAATTCTTGTCTTTTGGAAGTTCATTGCTTGTCAAGTGCCAGAGGGGGTGTCATCCATCTATTGGTAGAGTCAATGGCTAACTGTTTAGATGGTCACTTCTTCCACATGACTGGCCATTGATGATTGACCAAAGTGATCGACTATGTTGTTGTCATATGTATAGCTTACCTGAGGTTGGCTAATGTGCCAGCTTGACTTTTTTTTTTTTGAGTTGGGGTACCTGTATGATGGAGACTTCTTTGATGGAAGACTGGAGTTTCTTGATATGAGTAAGGTAGGCCGTCATCTTGGAGTCCCGAGTTTGGTAGGTGCCTTGGGGTTGGTTGAAAACAAGCTAGGAATTAGAACAAATGTGTATCTTTCGAATACCCATCTCCTTGATAAGTGAGAAGCTGGCGATGAGTATCTCATACTCTACTTTGTTGTTGGTTGCCTTGAAGCCGTAGTGGATAGATCGTTGGATAAGTTTCCTTTCTGGTGAGATGAGGAAGAGTCCAAGGTAGCTGCCATTCATGTTGCTTGAACTTGGGCGTAAAGAACAATGAAGGCGATGTTAGATACCTCTTGAGTTGCTGGAGTGCTTCTTTGCAGGCTAGATTCCATTCAAATTCCTTTGACTTGCATAGAGTGGCGAAGAAGAGGTGACACTTCTTTGAGGACTTAGAGATGAGCTGGCTGATAGTAGCTACCCTTATGGCAAGGCATTGCAGTCCTTGATAAAGGAGGCTAATAGGATGTTCATCATCAACTGAATCAGCTTAGGGTTGGCTTTAACACTCCGTTGGATCACCATGTAGCCTAGGAACTTGCCTGAGGAAACTCCAAATGAACACTTAGTAGGATTGAGTTACATGTTGTACCTTTTTAGGAAGTCAAAGGTCTATAGGAGATGATCGAGTTGCTGCTCAATGATGAGTGACTTGACCAGCATGTCGTCAATGTAGACCCCCATCGTGTTTCTCAGTATGTCAGCAAACATCTTGTTAACGAGTCTCTAGTAGATCACACCGGCATTTTTCTGGCCAAAGGGCATCACTTTGTTGCAGAAAATGCCTCTCTTGGTGATAAAGGTGATCTTCTCTTAGCCTTTTTTGTGCATCAAGATATGGTTGTAGCCTGAGAAGCCATCCATGAAGCTGAGCAGTTCATGGCCGGTGGTGGTGTCGACCAACATGTCGTTGTGAGGTAACAAAAAGGAGTCCTTAAGGCACGCCTTATTGAGGTTGGTGAAGTCGATGCAGACGCACCAGTTCCTATTCTTCTTCCAAATAATGATGACATTGGTGCGCCATTCAGGGTACTAAATCTCACAGACTGACCCAATGCTGAACATCTTATGCATCTCCTCGTTGATAACCCGATTACACTCTAGGGCAAACCTTGTGTCACTTGTACTTCACTAGAGGGTAGTCTGGGTCTACCAAGAGTTGGTGAACCATCACTTCTAAGTCAATCCCCATCATGTCGGTGTGCAACCAGATGAAGCAACCATGGTGCTGCGTGAGGAAGTCAATGAGCTTCTCGCTGAGATCTGGTCTCAGTTGGGCCCTATCTGGACTTTGTGGTCGGCAAGTCTAGGTGGATCTAGATGTCATCAAGTTCCTCAATGATTGGTTGATCTGGTTTTACTTGGACTATTCACTTGGACTGTAGTTTAAATAAGGTTGATGGCTTGGCGTTCATGGTGTTTTAGTAGAAGTCACGGGACCTCCTATGTTTGCCTTTGATTTTCCTGACTCCCCACTTGGTAGGGAACCTTATGACTTGGTGATACATTGATGGTACGACCCTCATATTATGGATCTAAGGTCGGCCGGGGAGCGAGGAAGACATTTTAGGCCAAGGGACTGTCCAACACCATGAATCTCACATTAATGTTGATTTGGCATACGTATATTTATAGAGTGATCTCCCTATTAGTGTACTTCTGTTCATCGCTAAGTTCGATGAGCATGGTGGATTGATAGTTAATATTGGATTCATCAATCTTCATCTCCCTAAGAGCATTTAGAAACAATATGTTAGCAAACAAACCATGATCTATAAGAACTCTTTTAATTCAAAAATTTTCAATGAATAATGAAAGAACAAGAGCATCATGATGATTGATGTGTCATATGGCTTATTTGTCATCAAAGCTGATTGTTTGATCGGTCAGCACATCTAATGGTGGTTGGGAGGTGCAGGTCTCTGGGTTGATGTCTTCTTTGGGATTAGCTCGACTGGTTGTGTGGTGGATCAGTTGTCTCATAGAGCAATGGTGCTCTTCCCCTTGTCGGCAAGCAAATACTAGAAATGACCCCTTTTGAGTAGCTCTATATGTTCGAGTCAGAGGTTGATGCAGTCGGTGGTGTTGTATTATGCTTCTTACTGGGGTTCTTTGGCTTTTTGGGTCATCTCACATTGTTGCCCATACCTTTCATGACTACCTCCACCATCTCGATTTTGAGGTTGTACTCTAGCATTCAGGTGTTTTTGGATGAAGCAGGGGCTCACTTAACGGGCCATATCAACTGACAATCGAGCTAGCATTTACTGTCTCAGTTTTTTGGAACTGTCATTTGGTCTTTCGGATATGGCTCAACAAGTTGAGTGTTGGCTCAATGGTTGAACCACCTAACGTGTCAATTGTTGTACCAGTTTTCATATAGAGCTTGTCAGTTGCGGTCGACTTCGTCCTCCTCCCATCTAATCTCGATCCAAGAAAGAGAAAACATGTCATCCATCGTAGTGCAGTTGAACATGGTAAGTTACTTGTAGAGCTCTTCGTTAGGGAGGAGACCCTTCTGGAAGGCACCGACGACTATCTCCTAACAACAATAAGGGATGGATACCTTCTCACGTTTGAAGTGGCCAATGTAGTCCCATAGTGGCTCTCCTCGGTGTTGGTGGACCTTGTAGAGGTCACTTGAGAGGTTCTCCAACTTCTTGTTGCTGGTGAACTACTTGACAAAGGTGTCCATGAGCTGGGTGAAGGAAGTAATAGAGTTTTTTGGTACATTGGTGTACCTTTGGAGAGTTGGTCCTATCAGGCTAGCCCGAAAGCTTTTTCACATGCAAACCTCATAGAGATCATGAGGTATGGCCACTGTGAATATCATTTGAATATCCTTTGCTTGTAGGAAGCAATGTGGTCGTCCGGATATATCGTGCCGTCGTAGAATTTTATTTCGGGGAAGGAAAACTTCTTCAGCATATGAGGGAGATGGAGTCGACGAATAGGGAGTCGACATAACTTTAGGGCAGACTCTTCTTGATCAGGGTCAGAACCCTAGGGATCCATTGGATCATTGCCTCTATCCCTGCCAGCGTCTTCGTCATTGCCTGCTCTAGGGGAGTCCCAATAAATGAGAAGAGGCCAGCGTTGGTAGTTGCATGTGGCACGAGACCTCCACGTAACGCAGCATGTAGAGTCAAAAAAAGGTGTTTGTGAATATCGAAGCTGCCTAGTAGCATGGACCACCGTTGGCTAGATCAATAGGTGAACCGAATGTTGGAAGTGGAAGGACGACACTTACTAGAATGGTGGGGGTGGGGTCAAGTGAACCAATGAACCTCATGTCGAGTGAAGGTGGAAGGACCCAGTTGACCTGGCTTGAGACCTGATGTTGATGTCCCCGATGGAACTTGTTGGCACTGATGTTGAGTCATTGTTGATGGCCGACTCAAAGGATCATGGCTGGCTCGTTAACCTTTCGGGTTTGGGTGTCACGATCAACTGCATTAGGTTGATCGGGACACATAACCTAGCATCATGTTGCTAAGACGGCATAATCTTAGGAGCAAAGCTTTGTTGTATCGTCTCTTAGAGGGATTGGTTCTCCACTTGAACGACGATGTTATCTTTCTCCAGTGACTTAAACTTTTCCATGTTTTCTTAGACTTGCATGATGAGGGTAGCGATATGGTTTGTGATGTCAACTTACAGAGTCTCCACATTCTCTGCCATGTGGAAACTCTTCTTTAGTCGGATGATTTCCAAGGCCCCATGGTGGGTGCAAATTGTAGACGGTTGGTTAGTCAACAATTGAATTTTTGAGCTTTGAGGCCACCAACAACCTAATGGACTTCTGAGAAAACACAGAGAGAAATAAGAGAGTGAAAATGAAGTCCTTGACACCGAGGTGGTACAGGCCAATGGAACTCCGACGGTTAAGATAGCACAAGGGACCGAATAATCGAGAATAAGTGAAGAGAAAGAGATAGGATGAATGTCATCATGACTGTGGAGTGTTGGTGCAATGGACATCGTACAGTGGTCAAAACTTGGCTCTATGGTGAAGAACAGCGATAGTATGAATGAGTTAGAGTGAAAACAGAATTGAGTAGTGTGATGGTAAATTAAGCTAGTGCGCAGTGAGGTGAGGGTAGAACTTGCTTCTTATACATGGTTGGGATGGCTAGGGCTCCATGAGACTTGGAATCCCATTGAGGAGTGAGCGTCGACACTATACCTATTGTGTGATGAAGTCATTTCAACTTCTCCACGAGACTTGTGCGAAGTGCATGATGTCACGGAGAATAAGTTGACATTCATTCAAAGGTGAGTGACTTGGTTAATAGAATGGACGACAAGTCGCATGATTGCTGGGCCAGAGTATAGGATGCCCTGGATCGTAGAGTCGATCATCTCATAGAGCGGCCGGGATCATAATGTGGGTTAACTCGTAGAGCAACCTGGCTCGTGGAGTGGGCTGGACCAAGAGTGAACCATCTTGTAGAATGGATTGGCCTGTAGAGTGAATCAACTAGTAGAATGGGTCAGCTCATAGAATAGGCCTACTCGTAGAGTGGATGAGCCTCTAAAATGGACCGGGGTGTAGAACCAACTGATGTTGGGCCCGATTGAGGCCCAATACGGATTTTTTCCCATACAAGACCCATCTAATGATTGCAGCAATCTAATGCAACAATTGTTACCAATAGTAGTTCGAAATGTGTTACTGAAAGGTGTACAACGAGATTGTGTTATCTCTTCCGTGCTATATGCAGCAAATTTGTCGACCCCTCAAAAGTTAGACCAGTTACACAACTTGATCTTGCTGTGACTTTGTATCTGTTGGCGAAGTATTTCCCTCCATCATTCTTTGATATTATGGTCCATTTCACGATCCATTTAGTTAGATAAGTTCGACTATGTGGGCCATTTTATGCAAGATGAATGTATGGAATAAAGCAATACATGAAAATCTTGAAGGGGTATGTGTTGTGATAGATCGTGTGAACAGTGCTAAAGTGCAAGTATACACTATCGTAAACAAGTAATAAAGTGTAAGAGAGAGATCGTACCCACGATGATTGATATTGGTTTACTTCTAAAATTCAAACTAATTAATCAATTTAATTAAGATCTTAGGTGACATGTAACACAAATATTTTTGGTGGTTTTGAAATGGAAATAACAAGGAAATTAATCAGAAAATATTCATGCAAATGAAAGTAAAAATGAGTGTGAAAACAGATGGGTAAAACAGCTAGAGTTACAAATCCCCTGTAAAAATCACCTAGTGAACTTCCAGATCAGATGCTATGAGAATGCTATGACATTTAGCTCCAGAATTTCAATTGCAGAGTGTCTTTCGATCACTCATCTGGTAATTTCCATCAAGTTTGGCCTATGTCTAAGCTCACATAAACTATGATTAATACCAGTTTTTAACTCCTATTCAGCTAGCTTGTGAGGTGATTGAATATGTCTACTCTAATCACTTTTAATTAATTTTCCAATTAACTAAATTAACTCATATTAATCAAGGCATTCCACATACTTAAACTCTTTTAATCATTCAAGCAAGTTTGCATCTAAAACTAAAGTTGTCACTCTTAATTTCAGACATATAACATAACACACAACTTGATTAAAAATGCCAAGCACAGCTCATAACAACAGAAAATTCACAAGGTTCTCTTCACAGGTTCATTAAACTCTAACTCAAGAAGTTTAGCTCAAGTTTAGCTTGAAAACAATGAAAACAAAGATAAACATCAAAACAGAGCTCATAATTAGATTTGAAGAATTAACAATGGAGAAATGAAATTAAGAAGCTAAAGGAATAGAAATAGTCGTAGTTGCTGCTCTTCTCCTTTGATCGATTTTCTCCTTTGTTTCTGCACTTTCCAAATCCTTTTACAGCTCAGTAATGGTGGTGAAAATGGCGATAAGGATGGCACTGTATGTAAGAGAATCTTCCCTTCTGTGTTTTTTTTGTGCAAATCCTAGTACGCCTCCTCAACACTCTTTTCTTCTCCTCTTTTCCTAGTCTGCTCCTCGCTGGCTTACACACTAGATGCTTCCTCTCTCCTCAATTATTCCTTTTATATGTGCTAGGTTTAAGGTGGTAGCTAGGGTTTTTCTTTTTGTGCCATATGTCAAAATCTTGGAACTTTGGTGAAGACCCACTGTATTAATCGTCTTCTGACACATGGAGGGCTCAGTCTTGAGGCTGGAACTACAATCAGAGTCCAGCTGTCCTAAAGCTTTTTAGCAGAATTTCCCCAGAATTCATGCTGTAGCATCTCGATAGCACCTGGGGATTTTTTAGAAAATTTTCTTCTTACCCGAGAACCATTCCAAAACAGAATATAGATATAAATGACAATAAAATTAACTGAAACATCCTAAAATTAGACAATTAAATATTTACAACCTAAACATGTAAACTAAGTAATTAAGACAAATTAATAACAAATATCACTCTCTTGTTTCATAAATTAAAACTTAAAAGACTAAATAACTCTTATTTCTAAGATTTATCTGATCCCCCAAACTTAAACCATTGCTCGTCATCGAGGGATGAAAAGACAACAAAAAGATTGGATTTAAGAAACAAACTAGAAAAACAAATATACCAAAATCAAAATACTAGAAACTAGAAAACAACCAATCATGCAAGGCTTGTTTTAATGAAAATCTTACCCTCAGACAAACTCAAATCAATCAATCCCTTGATTCCAAAGACTTATGCCCACTCTAACTCAATCAAAGTGTGTATGTGCGACCTTAACAATGCTTTGGAACCCTAGAATAACTCAAAAGTTTGGATCAGCTCTTCACCCATAGGCTTACTTAACTTACAAATCCTTACAACCTGAGAGTATACACAATGTGATGACAAATGGGGTGTAACTAGACATGTACTCAACAGCTTAAAGAGACTTTTATTTACGTACAACTTCCTTCTTTTTCTTTCTTTTTCTACCTTCCTATCAATGATACTTCATCTTTTGACGCGAATAACAACATTGGCGATGAAGTTACCCCGGTTACTCAACAAAGCAACAAATCAAGGGTGCTCAATAATTTTTGATCTTTTTGTTCTTTTTTTTTAGCACTATTCATACTCTTAGTTCTTTTTCGCGCAAAACTACATGTGGGTAACACACATAGTCATGGCTACTCAATCACCTAGAATAGAGGAATAAAGGCAATTTAATTTCCAACTTTTTCTGATTTGTTTTTTTTTTTAACATAGACATAAATACAATATTTACATAGAACATAAAACAAAACGACAATAGACAACTCACCCCAAAACTTATGCCTTAGCTTAAGTTTGTACCTTATACCATTTTATCCACATAATACAGCAAGCTTTAGCTAACCTAAGATGTCAAAATTCACCTCCCCCTTAAGTTATCTAGACTTCCTAACAAGGTATCGGTTTGTGTCAAAAAGAATCAAGGTTTACACTTATCTTAAGTTTTAAGGATTCACACACTTACAAGCACTAAATCCTCATTGGGTTTCATTTCAACAAACAAGCCAAGATAATTGATTCAAAATCAAACTAAATAGAAAACACAGAAATTATTTATTTATTTTTAAATTGTAACTGACTATTTACAAAAAAAAAAAAATATTCATTGCCACTTGTGTCCTTCTTCATTTTCACACGGTTTTCATCAAAATCAAAATCAAAATAACCTAAACTTCTCACATATGCTGCATATAACATTCCAAATCCACTCCCTCCCCCAAACTTTAGAATACACAGTGTCCTCACTGAAATATTCTAAATGTTTGAAAAAAGGATTTGGACACTACAGTTAAACAGGCAGAAAACAGAATACACAGTCAACAATATAGATAAAACACTGGTAGTAGAACACACTAAGCATCAAATAGAATGTTGTTCATCTAGTCAAACAGAGTACCAAGTCAGACAAGTTCATCCTAGTTATCAAGTTCTCAAAATATAACAGAAAAATAAAATATTACAGAATTAGCAAAAGGCAGTCTAGAATTTGGTAGGATTGAATATCATAATATAAAAGGAGAAAAGAGAAAAGAGAGAGTTAAAGAAAACATCCCTTCACGGGATACTCTGCAGCCTTGGGTGACACTTGGCAGCTTGAGCCATCTGCTTGAGAGTCCTCGCGGCAGTTCTGTGAACTTCTTTGGTAATGGTCACCTCATCATCACCATCCTCTACGCTCATCACTTCCTCCCTTGTTGCTTTCTCAGCCTACACTGGTGACGGTGTGTGCTCCTCAGAAATTGAAGAGTAATAATGCACAATTTCGGCAGTAGACATTTTCTTCTTGCCCTTTTTCGCAGTAGCCACTGTCTTCCTCTTCTTAGCAGGTGGATACGAAGGAGTGAATTGAAAGTTTGATTCATCCTCGGATTCAGCAGCAAGTACTTTTTCCTTACCTTTCCTCGATGAGCCAGTTTCCATGATCTTCACTTTGCTTGATATGCCCACAACTTTTCCTTTAGGAGGCGAAGGAACTGGTTCAGGATTTTCTTCATCATCAGTATGGTCAACAAGGCTTGGAACTGTAGCATCATCAGGGAATGGCACAAAAGGCTCTAGAATCTCATCTGGAAACATTGGCACATTTGTTAATGCTTTAGAAAATTTTAGACTAAAAATCTTACACTGCCAAATATACGCCTCCTTTGCAAAAGCCCAAAACTTTTGCTGATATTCCATCTGTTTCATCAGTAGCCGAGTGAGCTGTTCCAGGCTTCCCTGTGATTGTAAAGGTCGACCAGCAGGCTTTGAGGCATTAGAGGAAAACTGCTTAATAGCAATTGTACCAATTACGGCTGTATTTGGCAATATTTCATCATGTGAATTCACATCAACCCCTAACTTCAAACACAGTTCTGTTATCAAGCTTGGAAAAAATAAGCATCCCTTTGGTTTAAAGGAGCATGCAAATATTTCTCTTTGAATAATTTTCCCCACATTGATATTTTTCCATTCCATAATGCAATTCAAGATAACCAACCTATCCTTGTTAACTATTTCTATATGAATTAACCTAGTTTGAATGAAATGATACCAGATTTTGGTAATAAGGCGTAGAGCAGGTCTAGCACACATAAATACACCATCCCCTTTATCAGGCAGCCAGGTTGTTCCTTCGATTGTCATATTACTCAGAATCAAATTTAACTCATCAATTGAAATAGACTCTAAAAATGGACCATAATCATCATCTACATCATCTAGTCCCCAATGCATATTGATAGTAGAGGCAAAGAAAGATAACTTCACCCCTCTGACCATGGAAAACGTTTGAGCACCTGTTAAAATGTTGGAGTAGAATTCACGGACAAGGGGAACAATAGGGTTTTGGGGATGTGAAGCAATCTTTTTCCACTTCTGAACTTCAATGACATAAGAAATCTCAGGAGGGAGCCCAAAATCCTTCACATTCTTCAAAACGAACCCCTTTTCTTGGTGAAAGGATCTCTCCTTGACTTCAAGTGTATACTTCCTTTTGGCCTCTGCATCAACAAACCGCGGAACTTCTTCCCGATTTTGTGCCTGATCTTGAGGAGGGTTATGTTGTGAGCGAGATGATCGACCTCCTGTGCTAGCTCTTTTCAACGGCATTTTGGGTTTTGAAATGAGAAGATGGAAAGAGTTTATCTTAGTTGAGGGATTCGGATGAAGGGAGGAGAACAAATGAAGGGTTTGGTGAGGAAGATGGAAAGATTGAAAAAAAAAAGAAAAAATGGCTTTTCAGGTTCTACTCTTGGGAACCGAGTGAAGTATGAGAAGTGACAAGGTGGGTCTTTCAAGGTGTGCTTGTTCGAGGTACTTGGGAAGATGAATGGGTCAAGTGAACTGGGCCCAAGTTGAAAGGAATAAACTGAAATGTTTTGGGGCCATTTCAATGATTGGCTTATATTATTTATTCTTCAGCAACATGTGCTAAAAATGAATTAAAATTTAATTCCTATATGCTAAAAATTACTGAAGAAAGACTGCCCAATACCACGCAACCCCGATAAACATTGAAGCCCAGAACAAATGCTATGAAATTGTTGTAGCAACTGGAAAATTCCCAATCTTTTCAGAAATTTGCAATTAACTTCCACATTAATTTTCTCCAAAATTTAACCTGCACAAATAAAAGTTGTTCAAATTAGTTTCTAAATTATAAACACAAATTAATCTCTAATCAATTAAAAGAAATAAACACACACAAAATAGCATAAAGCATACTAAAATTGAGTCAAAAATTAAACAAAATTAAATGTGACAAAATTTGAAGTAGGAAGAAGAATCTTCCCTTTTGGGCTGCCTCCCAATAGCGCTTAGTTTATCAAATCTTCAGCCTGACTTATCCTTCCAAATGGTGTAAAGGATCTTCAAGAGTTGTGGTGACCTTCATCCTTGCCAAAGGTTCACCCCAATAATGCTTAATTCTCTGGCCATTCACTTTGAACTCATAACCTGTTTTTTCATCCAGCAAGTGTACTGCCCCGAATTGATGTATTTTTAGCAGCTTAAATGGTCCAGACCAACATGATTTGAGCTTTCCAGGGAAAAGCTTCAATCTAGAGTTGAATAACAGCACTTGCTGCCCTTCTTCAAAGCTTCTGGGGTGTATCCTCTTGTCATGCCATTGCTTAGTCTTTTCTTTGTAAAGCTTAGCATTCTCATAGGATTGTCTTCTAAATTCTTCTAACTCATTTAGCTGCAACATCCTCTTCTCACCAGCAGCTTCTAAATCAAGATTGAGTCTTTTGATCGCCTAATAGGCCCTATGTTCAAGCTCCACTGGCAGATGACAAGCTTTGCCAAATACTAACTTGTATGGTGACATCCCCAAAGGTGTTTTATAAGCTGTCCGATAAGCCCATAAAGCGACATCTAACCTCGAAGACCAGTCTTTTCTATTTGGACCAACAGTCTTTTCTAAAATTCACTTTATCTCTAGGTTTGAAATTTCAGCTTGCCCACTAGTTTGAGGATAATAAGGAGTTGCCACTTTGTGTTTTACCCCGTATTTTGCCCGCAAAGCTTCAAATTATCTATTACAGAAATGAGACCCTTCATCACTGATGATTTCTTGTGGAGTGCCAAATCTAGTGAATATGTTCTTTTTGAGGAACCTCGTTACTACTTTTGCATCATTCACAGGAAAAGCTCCAGCTTCCACCTACTTTGAAACATAATCCACAGCCACCAAAATGTATTGATTCCCAAAACTTGAAGGAAAAGGCCCCATGAAGTCAATTCCCCAAACATCAAATAATTCTACTTCAAGGATATTGTTTAGAGGCATTTCATGTCTCCGGGAAATGTTTCCCATCCGCTGGCATGTGTTACATTGCATTGCAAAGGTGTGGACATCTTTAAACAGTGAAGGCCAATAAAAGCCTGCTTGTAATACTTTGTTTGCAGTTCGAATTCCTCCAAAATGGCCTCCATAGGGTGAAGCATGGCATTGGTGCAAGATAGGCTCCATTTCCTCTTTGGGAATGCATCTCCTAATCATCTGGTCAGCACATTGCTTGAAAATGTATGGCTCATCCCAATGGTAGAATCTAACATCATTCAAAAATTTCTTCTTTTATTGTGATGATAAATCTGGTGGCAGCAATCCACTAACCAATTAGTTAACAAAATCTTCATATCATGGCACTTGATTCTTAGATATCAAGAAGAGTTGCTCATGCGGGAACTTCTCATTAATTATCTCTGAATTTTCTCTATTTTGCTCAAGTCTAGAAAGATGATCAGCCACTTGATTCTCAGTTCCCTTTCTGTCTTTGATCTTTAAATCAAATTCTTGCAATTGCATCCTTCTTTTCCACTAGATATTTAATCGCTGAATGGTCGGTGTACACAATCACCTTTGTGCCAACTAAGTAAGATCGAAACTTATCAAAGGCAAACACAACAGTAAGCAATTCTTTTTCTGTTACAGTATAATTAAGTTGTGCCCCTTGTAGAGTCTTACTAGCATAGTATATAGAGTGAAACACCTTGTTCCTCCTCTGCCCCAGAACAGCTCCCAAAGCCACATCACTAGCATCACACATGAGCTCAAATGGTGATGCCCAATCCGATGCCACAATAATTGGTGTTGTGCTTAATTTCTCCTTAAACTCAAGGAATTCCTTCAAACATTCTTCATCAAAGCAAAATTTTATATCTTTTTCAAGTAGATTGCAAAGAGGCTTAGCTACCTTGAAAAAATCCTTAATAAATCGTCTATAAAATCCCGCATGTCCAAGAAAGATCTAATCCCCTTTACAGAAGTGGGAGGTTGCAGCTTCTCAATAGTTTCTACACTGGCCTCGTCAACTTCTAACCCATCTTGAGAAACCTTGTGTCCCAATACAATTCGTTCATTTACCATAAAATGGCATTTTTCCCAATTCAAAACAAGATTTGTTTCCTCACACTTTTGAAAAACCTTGGCTAAAGTTTCCAAACATGAGTTAAATGAATCCCCAAAAACAAAGAAGTCATCCATAAAAACCTCAACAAACTGCTTCACCATATCAGTAAAAATTGCTATCATACATCTTTGAAAGGTGGCTAGTGCATTGCATAACCCAAATGACATTCTTAGGAAAGCAAAAGTTCCATAGGGAAAGTGAATGTTGTCTTTTGTTGATCCTCTGGTGCAATAACAATCTAGTTGTATATGAATACCCATCCAAAAAGCAATAATACTGCTTCCTAGCAAGCCGGTCTAACATTTGATCAATAAATGGCAGAGGGAAATGGTCCTTTCGGGTACTCTTGTTTAACTTCTGGTAATCCATGCAAATTCTCCATCCGTTGACAACTTGAGTGCGCATAAATTCATTATTCTCATTTTTCACCACTGTCATGCCCCCCTTTTTAAGGAACACACTGAACTGGACTCACCCACGAACTATCAGAGATGGGGTAGATAATACCAGCATCTAACCATTTAATGACTTCTTTCTTCACCACCTCTTTCATGACCGGGTTAAGAATTCTTTGAGCTTTAATGGACCATTTTTCATTGTCCTCTAACATGATCTTATGCATACAAAACGATGGACTAATACCTTTAATGTCTGCAAGTGTCCACCCAATAGCCTTTTTGAATTTCT
>WUAT03450701.1:0-16843 GCA_010015005.3 Ulmus americana
CACCACACAATTTTATTTTCCCTATTTTTTTAGATTTTATATTTATCTTTTTCGTTGGCAGAATATTACGTAGAAACAATGACCCGAGGATCGAGTAAAAAAAAAAAACAAACAAAAACAAAGACTCCAGGACAATAATTATTTTATGCCACGCGAAAAATGATATGCTTTGTGTTAGTGGTAGATGTCTCTTTCCAGTCATCTTGACAACTTTTACTCCTTTTTTGTTTGATGGCAAATGTTTTTGACAACTGAAAAGAGTAGAAAATTTGTAGAAGTAATTAGAGAAAATTACACCGAAGGTATCCTCGATGCAATTTTTTTTTTTTTTTTTTGTTAAATAGGGTGCACTGCACTACTTCTTCGTATGAGATAATTTGTAATAAGTTCAAGCAATGCTTGAATCTCTCAGTTTCAATTGGCTTGGTCACCATATCAATTATATTATTTGTGTGGATTTTTAATAGATAAATTTCTTCAAAGTTGATCCACTCTCTAATAACTATATGTTTTGACCTTGTAAAAAATACTTGAGTTTGGGAAAAAAATATAGCACTTTAATTATCACACTGCAACTAAATAGCATCTTGTTTAAAACCAAACTCTTCGACCAAGCCTTTCAACCATATGACCTCTTTTGCTGCGTTAGTGGTGGTTGCCATGTACTAAGCTTCCATAGTGGACAAAGCAATAGTTGGCTGTAGGACAGATTTCCATAAAATCAATTCTCTATCGAAAGAGAAAGTATAGCCGGTCATGGATCTTCTTTTATCGAGATCTCTTGCATGGTCAGAATCAACATAACTAGCTACCTTGCTTAAAGTTGTCTTTTGGTCATACAGCAACCCATAATCAATCATGCCAGCAAGATATTTGAAAATCCACTTTACTACATTCCAATGCTCTTTTCTTGGATTCGTCATGTATCTGCTGACTACACTGACTGCATGTGAGATATCTGCTCGTGTACACACCATAACATACATGAGGCAACCAATAGCAATTGCGTAGGGCACTCAAGCCATGTACTCCATCTCATCTTCTGTTGTAGGGCAAAGTTCAGAAGACAATCGAAAGTGTGTTGCTAATAGAATCTTTATAGGTTTAGCATTGAGCATATTAAACTGCTCCAGAACTTTCTTCACATAGCTCCTTTGAGTAAGCCATAGCTTGCCAGCTTTCCTATCCCTATAGATCTCTATGCCAATGATCTTTTTAGCAGCTCCAAGATTCTTCATCTCGAATTCACTACTTAACATGTTTTTGAGCTCAGAGATGTGAGATTTACTCTTGGCAGCAATCAGCATATCGTCGATGTAAAGAGTTAAATAAATGAAATAACCATCATCTAGTTTTCTAGAATAAACACAGCAATGAAACTCCCAGCAAGTGTATCCACAATATACCATGAACTTATCAAACCGGTTGTACCACTGTCTGGGTGATTACTTCAAGTCGTAGAAGGACTTCGTTAATTTGCACGCAAGTCCTTCTTTCCCTGGTTTTTTGAATTCTTCTAGTTGTTGCATGTAAATCTGTTCTTTTAGCTCACCATGTAGGAAAGTTGGTTTCACATCCAGTTGCTCTAACTCCAGATTGTATATAGCTATAATTGATAATATCACTTGTATCGATCGATGTATGTGTGACTACCGGAGAGAAAATTTTGTTGTAGTTTGTACATTCTTTCTGCGAGTATCCTTTGGCAACTAATCGAGCTTTAAACTTCTCTCTTTCATTTGCTGTGACTGCTTCCTTTTTTCGATAAACCCATTTGCATCCAATAGCCTTCTTTCCCTTTAGTAATTCCACCAATTCCCAAGTCTGATTCTTCCTGAGTGATTCAATTTCTTCTGCCATGGCTACTGACCATTTGTCAGAATTAGCTGATTGGATAGCTTTTTCAAAAGTTGATGGAGTTTCACCATTAATGAATAGAGCGAAAAAGACCATGTCTTCGTATTTCTTAGGTGCTCTAATAGTATATCTTTCTCTACCAGCAACAAAAGAGTAAGGCTCTTCTTGATGCTCTTCTTCATCATGGGTTTGACCTCTTGTTGGAGTATGTTGCTCTTTAAACTCCACCTGAATGGCTGACTTCTCTGCTCGTTCTTATGTAAGAGTCTGCTCATTATCTTATTTCTTCAACGTTCAGCATGCACACTCATTGCGATGGCCTAGACGCATGTATCATAAATCAGTGTTGTCATTACTGGGTTCTGTATGAGTGATAGCTGCAGCTCCACCTTGAATGATATCTCTGAGCCACTTGTATAGGTTTTCAAATTTCTCTCCCTTCATCACAACGAAAGCTCCTTTGCAGACTTTCAGCAACTCGCCTTTGGCCGAGGAACTGTAACCCAAAGAATCTAATATTCCTAAGGAGATCAAATTTTTCTTCAACTCAAGAATATGTCGGATATTAGCCAGTGTTTTGACAATTCCGTCATGCATCTTGATCTTCACTGTACCGATCCCGATAACTTTGCAGTTGGCATCATTACCCATTAGAACAGTATTGACATCACAGGGCTAGTAGGTGTAGAACCATTTCTTGTGGGGACACATATAGTATGTGCATCATGAGTCAAGTATTCACGAGTTTGCTAGAGATCCTCTATTTGTCGATGCCAACATCATATCAGCAACTTCATCTTCATTGGCTTTGTTGTTGACGACATTTTTTTTTTGTTGGCTTCTGATTCTTCCTTTCTTCCAAGTCTATTTTCAATTCTTGGCATAATTGTCTAATATGTCCCTTCTTGTGGCAGTAATGACACTCTACATCTTTCCTGAGTCGCGACTTAGAACGATCGTTTTGGCTATTTTTTCCACGAGACTTACTTCTTCCACATCTTGATTTTGCCTTGTTATATTATTTTACAAGACTTTCAGCTGGAGAAGAACTGCTTGGCAGTTTGATCTTCTCAGTCTCTAGAAAGACAGTTGTCACTTCATCAATAGTTAGAGTTTGCTTCCCGACAAGTAACGTGGTTACCAAAGTCTCGTACGATTTTGGCAAAGAGGCCAACATAATAATGGCTTGATCTTCTTCGTCAATTTCAATCTCAACACTTAGTAGTTGAGTGATGAACTTGTTGATATAGCTTGTGACATCTGAGCCTTCCTGCATCTTCAACTCGAACAATTATTTCTTCAAGTATAACCTATTTTTCAAGGACTTTGACATATATAGGTTCGCAAATTTCTCCCACAACTTTGCCGAAAAAGTTTCACTCAGCATCGTATACCTGATTTGTGGAATAAGACTGAGTCGTATCGTACTCACTGTCTTTGCTTGTAAATCCTTCAAATCATCAAGTTTCGTGTATTCAAGATTTTTGTCAAACAAAGCCTTATAAAGCCCTTGTTGTACCAACTCATCTTTAACAGTACTTTGCCAAATGTTGAAGTTGGTATTTCCATCAAAAGGCACCAAGTCAAACTTTGTACTCGTCGTGGCTCTGATACCAATTGTTGTGCAAGATGACGGCAGCACGGAAGTGGGAGCGGTAGCGGGTTAACTATGGTATCAGCGATAAAGATGATACACGAAAATAAAAGCAAAGACAAACAGAAAAATTAACGACTCAAGAAATTAATGAGATTCGACAATTTGCTTACGTCCACGAGAGAGAGATCTCAATTTCCACTAAACAAGATAACAAGTGAAATACAAAATGAACACTTTTTAACTCTCGACTTCACTTTCTAAAAAAAAAAAATCTCAATTACACTCTTGTTGATTTTACTCACAAACTAGAATACAAAATCAAATCACTCACTCAAATTCTTTACTTATTTATAAGAGAAACAACTAGAGACTTATTACTTTGAGCTTCTATTTTGGGATGATCAGTGGTGTTCAATAAAAGCCTATTATTTGGTCACCAAGTTAAACTTGCTCCTCAAATTTGCTTGGTCTCCAAACTCATAGCTAATGGCTTAAGCTGAAGCCACCTGTCCAACATTATCATATTTTTACACAATTGTTGTCTTCACGCTATAAGAGAATACTTACAAATATTGCCTTTCATTACATATTTATCCTAGCCCTCTTTCATATACCGACGTAGCTAGCCTTTTATAATTCAATCTGATTATAAAGCGATCAATTCTTTAGAAAACTTTTCCCACTAATTCAAGAATTAAAAGGCGACATTTCCTCTGATATTTCTCATCTAGAGTTCTTTTAGCACTACACTATTCCACCATATGGGGTCTCAAGAGCAGCTTCACGAACCCCTCATAAACTCCGACCAAACAACGCCATCGACGACAGAAACTCCGGCGGCTTCCGGGCACGAAGTGGACAGCCGACTCGAAAAGGTCCTCTCCGACACACAATTACCACTCTTCAAACGTCTCCTACAGGCTTCATGGATCGAACTAAGGCTTCTCTTCCGCCTGGCCGCTCCGGCTATTCTAGTCTACTTAATCAACAACGCCATGTCACTCTCCACTCGTGTCTTCGCCGGACACCTCGGCAATCTCGAGCTCGCCGCCGCCTCCCTTGGCAATAGCGGCATCCAACTCTGCGCCTACGGCCTCATGGTATATACCATTAATGACTGATCAATCATTATAAATCAATCAATGTTTTTTTGTCTCTTTTGTATTTTTAGTTTATCAATCAAGTGGTTCAATAATATTGGAGTGACATAATCTCGATATAAATCAATTAATATCTTTTATCTCTTTTGTTTCTTTTAGTTTATCAATCTTCATTCAAACTTGTAAGTGGTTCTGTTTGTTAACCTGTTCTGTTGAATAGAGTGACCTGATCTCCATATAAATCTATCAAATAATTTTTTTGTCTCTTCACAGTTGGGCATGGGAAGTGCTGTAGAGACACTATGTGGGCAAGCATATGGAGCCCACCGTTACGACATGCTTGGCGTTTATCTACAAAGATCAACTATAGTTCTAACTCTCACAGCGCTTCCTGTAACCGCCGTCTATATATTTTCAAAGCCAATCTTGCTCCTGCTTGGAGAACCCTCCGATGTTGCCTCGGCCGCGGCGGTTTTTGTCTACGGCTTGATCCCACAAATCTTCGCTTACGCTGTTAACTTTCCCATCCAAAAATTTCTGCAATCGCAGAGCATTGTGGCCCCCAGCGCCTACATATCCGCGGCGACGCTTGGAGTCCACTTGGTTCTAAGTTGGGTGGTGGCTTACAAGATGGGGTTCGGGTTGGTTGGGATATCTTTGGTTTTGAGCTTGTCTTGGTGGATTATAGTCGTGGCTCAGTTTGTGTTTATCTTGATGAGTAAAAGGTGTAAGAAGACTTGGAATGGACTTAGTTTGGAGGCGTTTTCTGGGCTTTGTGAGTTCTTCAAATTGTCTGCTGCTTCGGCTGTGATGTTGTGTTTGGAAACTTGGTATTTTCAGATTCTTGTTTTGATTGCTGGATTGCTCAAGAACCCTCAGCTCGCTTTGGATTCTCTTGCTGTGTGGTAAGTTTATGCTATTCTTTCTTTTGATTTATTTACCTTAATCTAGTATATATCTGATAATTAACATGGATAGATCGAAATTTGTCTCTTTTTTGTAAATAATTTGGAAATTTATTGTGATGACGTGACACGTAAATAATTTGGAACCAGACATGAATTATATATTTGTATTATGCAGGTCATGTCCCTATGAGATTTGATAGAGTAAAACGATTGATATAGTTTTTTATTTTTAAATATCTTTATATTTGGTTGTCAAAAATCGTGCTATATCTTAAATGTTTGTGAATTATGAGGCAACTCACATTCAAAGTACCTAGTCTAGTTAGTCAAGTGATATTATAATCAGTTTACGAAAAAAATGATATTATAATCATGTTAATTATAAAAAATTGAACAAATTAACGAATAAGTCTATAGTTTAATTATGTTAATATGTGTACTACACCAATTACCATGAAGCCACATTATATAAGATCAAGGTTTATAAGTTTGGTATATACGATATATATCGGTCCCCTTGTTAATTTCCATCTCATAAATATTCCCTGCTTAACATTAGATGCCTTACATTTCCCAAGACGAGTGATAGCGATTATAATGATTATATGATGCCAAACATTAAGAAAAAGGCCTGAGAAGTCCAATATAGACAAACGAAAATGTTATTATTGATTCAAAAAAATTACAAAAAGATGAAAAAGAAAAGAAGGCTTTGTCACCCTCTCTTATTATTAGGGTTTGACTCCAAAAATTTGAGACTGAGAAAAAAGCAGCCTTACAGGCCAGAAGAACTTACGTATCTAAATTGATAAGCTTTTTCTCCATGTAATTCCTGCATGTTGTAGCTACAGATATTATATTATTATATTATTGTATGGTTTTCTTATTTTATGGTAGGCGCCGACTTTCTCTTATTTTGTTATGACTAGTGGTTGAGTATAGGACAATAAGAATTTTATGACAAGTATTTTTTTTTTTTTGTCAGAATTATATTCCATTTCCAAATGAGTATAAGCATCATCACCTCATAGCAATTTGTTCATCCTATATTCTATATTAAATTATTGATATATATATATATATATATATATGTGCGTGTGTGTGTGAGCAGATATCGCGAGGAGAATCTGAATTTTTGTAGACAATTCGAAAATATCGAGAATAAGTTTTGATGATAATGTAAATGAGTTTATTAATTATATAAAGATAGTGTAAAAACAATTATATGGAGCTAATGACGTTCAATATTAACATATAGAAAGGGATAATTGCATATTTGACGTTTACAAACTAGAGGGTACATTACGTAATTATTCCCATATGGAAATTCTAAGGTTATTATCTTATGTTTTTATTGATTTTGTTAACTTATTAAATATGATGGTTATGATTGGGTCAGCATGGCACTAAATGGGCTCTTGTTCATGGTCTCAGTTGGGTTCAATGCAGCTGCAAGGTCAGTCCTCATTTAATAGTAATTTGAATATATATTTCCAGTAAAAAAAAATAATGAATATTAAATATATATAACACATTAAATGTTGTTAACAATTTAACAGTGTGAGGGTAAGCAATGAGCTAGGAGCTGGAAATCCAAAGTCAGCAGGCTTCTCTGTTATGGTGGTGACACTAATTTCTTTGGTGATTGCCGTGGCGGAAGCCGCGGTGGTGCTGTCGCTGCGCCACGTCATCAGCTACGCTTTCACTAGTGGGGAGACGGTGGCCAATGCCGTGTCGGACCTCTGTCCCTTTTTGGCCATCACTCTCGTCCTCAATGGGGTTCAACCTGTATTGTCCGGTATTTTATTTTATTTTTATACATGCTAGCTGTTTTGAGTATTTGAACTTAAAATTCTCTTTTATTTTCTTATTCTTTCTTTATAAATCGAGCTAGCAATTTAACTAGAAAGCTTAATTTGGTGTGTTATGATGATTTTATAATAAGTGTAGGTGTGGCTGTGGGATGTGGATGGCAAGCATTTGTGGCGTATGTGAATGTGGGATGTTATTATGTGGTTGGAATTCCTTTAGGTTGCATCCTCGGCTTTAAGTTCGACCTTGGTGCTAAGGTACTATAATATAAGATAAATATATGATAATAATATTTACATTTTGTTATCATGTGATTTTTGTTAGTTGTAAAAAATACTCTTATTTTCCAATAATCACAAATATAAGAGTACCTTATAATTTCTGTTTGCAACAATTTGGTATGCTGAGTCATGTGAAATATGTTTAAAATATAATCTTTTAAAAATTTATTTACTTAATTTTAATTTTAATTGGAGATGGAGATTGGAGATGGGGGAGGGAGAATGAGTTTTTGATATTATAGTTTTTGCTGTTTTTTAATTATTATTATTTTTGTTTATTAAGGTTATTTTAGGAATATTTAGAATAATTGTGTTGAATTGAATTTTGTTCACTGGGATATAAAATTGTTGTAAACAAAAATTATAAGGTAACTTTATGTGATTATGAAAAATGGAAGTACCAAAATGTAAATATCCCGATATAATATGATAGGATTGTTTTTGGTGCATTTGTGTCACAATTAAAAATCTTGGATTGGCACAGGGAATATGGTCGGGAATGATAGGGGGCACAGTGATGCAGACTCTTATTTTGGTGTGGGTAACTTTCCGAACAGATTGGACCAAAGAGGTATGATAATCCATTAGCTTTCCAATATATTTGTGATTGCCTTACCAAATCCCAATAATTTCTATAAGAATCCGATGCCTTACCATCTTGGTTGTCACCATCCAAGCCAGAAAAATAGAAATTTGATCAACTTAAATCTAAGGGTTTTTTCTTTTGGCTCAGCAAAACTTGGAATTGAAATCTTTTGGATCAAATTGAAATTTTCAGGTAGAAAAGGCTAAGAAACGTTTGGACAAATGGGAAGAAAAGACGCAGCCTCTTCTTAAGAACTAACGCGGCGTCGGTGCAAATGAAGGCCAAATCCAAACGAGTCATAAACCAAACCTTCGACTTCTACATCCACACTATTGGGATAACTTCATTGGCTACAAAATAGTTGTCATATGGGCTGAGTATTTTTCTTTTTTGGATAACTATCTGAGCTGTACTTGATAGACACAACTTTTGTCCATTTCTTATTGGGCCGATTAATCCGTTCTATATTGTTTGTCCCATTTTGCACTTTATTTCTTGTTTAAATTTTCTGATTGTTAAACTTTATAATGTTACTATTTATTGACATGTTTAGTCACATTTGCTTCATTTTTTATGCACCTTTTATCATAAAATGTCAATAAATAATAACTATAAGTGTGTTAATGCCCAAAAAAAAAAAAAACCTTTAAATGGAAGGTAAGAGTAAATTTGGACAAAAATAGAGAGCATTTGGGAATTGTTAGTTCCACAGTTCAGAATCTCAGTTGTTGCGTTTGTTTATTTCTGCTTGTGTCTATTATATACTTACTCCCCAAATCAATGGTTTTCGGAGAGATTAAAACACTTATCTTGCAAGAGATAGAATATACGAGTCATAGTCATGTGGACTGACTTCCTCTTTGTGAGACCCCAATGCACAAATATGAGAACTCTGAGTTATTTAGTGCTTAATGTTATGCTTAATGCTGTGCTTTAAGAAGAAGTTGTTGTGAAAGTAAGCAGCTGAGTGTTTGATAAACTGTGATTTTGAAAGTGTTGTAGACTCTAAAAGCAGCTGAATGATGTTTGGTAAACTAAAAACAAAATTGTTGTGGATGTTTAAAAAGACCAGAATACCCTTAATTTTATACTTGTTATTATAATGAAGTTTTTTTTTTTGGTCAAAAATAAATGTTTAATCATATTAATTATGAATTTATTTTCTTAATAAAAAATATTTTGAAAATTAATTTTTATTTTGATATGATAAAAAAATGATTTTATAAATTAAAATTAATCATTTTAAATTCTTTTAAATATAAATTTTATGAATGTAATTTGAAAATGTAAAAGATCAAAAATATGTATTTTTCATCCAAAAATGTATAACATGAAATGCAAATTTAATAAATATAATCCATAAACAATTCATCAAGTCTAGTAATGGAATGAAGTTGAGATTCTAAGAAAAAAAAAATTATCTTATCAAACTCATGAATGTTCTTCCATACTCCTCAAAAAAATAAATAAAAAATAAATCACATTCCCATCAAACTTACAGCGATAACATCTCTTAGAGCATCCATCTCTAGTGATCTTGTGACACCGGTAGTATGAGGTTCAAGATCCTCATTATCTTCAACTCTTCCGTAATTATCGGTGATTTTGGCGAAATGACGATCATGCTCGGTATGCCTTCTTATGTAGTTGTGCAAAGTCATAGTTGCAATAACTATTTTTACTTGCTTTTCAAAGGAATAAGAAGGCATGTCTCTTAAAATTTTCCATTTTTTTTTCCATACTCCAAAAGTACGTTCAATCACACTTCTAAGAGAAGAGTGTGCATGGTTGAACACTTCTTTATATCCTTCGGGTTGACCACTTTGGCGAAATACTTGAAGATGATACCTTTCATTTTTATAAGGTCCTAAAAAACCTTTAATTTGTGGGTATCCTGCGTCCACTGAATAATATTTCCCTAATAAATTCAATTATAAATTATTAATCAACATCATTAGACCATCTCCAATGCATATGTCAATGACAATCTTAAATTTGGTACAAAAAATAGTAAAATATTATATATGCATGACATTTTAGCATTCTTACTCTAATGCAAATTGCTATTTAAAATGCTATAAAGTGTAAAAGTCAACAAAATAATTAGTACATTAAATTAAATAATGATATTTTCATAATTAAAAATAAATATCATTTATTATAAATGACATTTTTGTAATTAAAAAGATGGACCATTTATTATTTAATGATATTTTTGTAATTAAAATAGTGTAATTATTGCTGTGGCAAATTTGCAATATATTATATTTGAGTGCAAATTTGCACTCAAGTTTAACATATTGCAAATTTGCAACAACTTTTAACATTTTATTGGAGAAATATTTTTCACGATATGCCAAAATATAGAATTAGCACACTTATTTAGCATTACATTGGAGATGCTCTAAGTAAACACTAGCTAGTCCATGTAGGGTCTTTGGGGAAGTAAATTTAATTGTTTTTTTATTTATTTAATTTATTCAACTATGAGAAAAGTAAAACTATTACTAATTGCACAGTATTTATTAGAAGGGAAATAGTTGTTATTTTCAAAACTATGAAAGTATTTATGAAGAATTTGTAATAGACCATGAGGAGCTTAGCAGAAGAACCCTAAGCCTCCAAATTAATTAAAAAAAAAAAAAAAAAACAAACAATCAATTGAAAATAAGGAAAAGTTATTAAGCATACCTTCAGCAGGGAACCAATGACTCCCAAGCTATTCACTCTAAGATATTCAAAAGGCTTTTCCACGTATTTTGGGTTAAGCAAAGGGTAAAGATATTCCGCAAAATTAGCTGCACGAAAAAAAAAACTCATTAGCTCCGTCAACATGATCTAATGTGAATTGAAACTAGAATACTAACTCCTCAAATCCGTAAATCTTCTTTTGGAAAATAGAGTATAAGATCAATGTTAGAGAATCAAAAAACTATTCTATCAACCAAAATGATTTGAGTCTTGTTTGGTAAAGAAATCTTCCGTTATGGTTTAGTTTAGATTACATGACATGAGTGAGATCGAATGAGATTATAGTTTCACTTTTATTTAGTAATAATTTCATCATTATCTAATCCGGCCATTTCATCTTACTATCCCAACTAGACTACCTAATTGTGTATAAATTGGAATTGAGTCATTAATCACGAAGACATTCATACTATTTGTTACTCGAAATCTAGTTTGGATTGGAAAGTGAAGTAATATTAGTATGAAATTATTGCTAAATTTTTATTGAAAGTAGAGCAATAATCTCTTATAATTAATTTCACATATATCTTTCAATCTAAACTAGGCCAAGGAACTCCTACTAAAATTATAAATCACACATATGCCCCCACTAACACTAGTAATTCTGGCTCCGCCACTAAATAAAGAATTACATACCTCGGACAAACTCCTTCTTTGTTTCTGGGTGAGCAGCTACAGTCTGCGAAACAAAAATAATCATATAATTTACAAAAAAAAGGGATATTATCTAGTAATCTAATAGTTTTAGAGAATAGAGTGAAATTAATATGTAGATATTAGTAATTAGGATATATTAATAACCTGAATTAGGGCTAGAGCATCGCAAACTTTTTTTGCTGCTACCTCGGTAAGCTCTGGGGTTGAAAGCACATAGTATATTTTCATTATTTCCTGTAATCATAAAATACAAAAACTAATTAATTATTTTGATTTAAGTAAGAGATTATAATTCTCATAAATTGATTGAACCCAAAAGAATTTTCATACCTGCAAGAGCGCAAAGACAGCACCAGGGTAGTTCCACAGTAGTGGACCCAATTGTTCATTGCCGCTAATTCTAATCTGGAAAAAGAATCACAAATATTAAAGGTTGGTTTCTTTCCGATTCAAAAATAATCATTTGAATATAAAAATAAATTCTTAAAAGAATTATAATTTAAAATTTTCTTACAAAATTACTCAAAAATTTAAATATAAATAAACAAACCTAGTAATTTAACACATAAATATATGTCATAAAAGATTAATTGGTTCGGACGCCCCTTTTACTTTTAGCGAATTTGCACTTTGCTCCCTCAAGTCCTAAAATGGTCATTAAACTCTTCGAACTTTGGACGAATTGACAGTACTTACACTTTGTTCAATTTTTTCGTGAGTTTTTTTGGGTACATTTTGCATCAAGTCACTTTAATTATACTTTTTTCATAAAAATAAATTAAAATATATCAAAAAAAAATCCCTTCAAATCTTAAAAAATTCAAAATACATTTATACAGAAAATTTTCAGAATTAAATTAAAAAAAATAGTTTGAAAAAATTTCTTGATATATTTTAATTTTTTTTCACGAAAAAAATATAATTGAAGTGACTTGATGCAAAATGTAAACAAAAAAACTCAAAAAAAAAAAAATTAAACTTGTAAGTGCCAGTTCGGCCAAAGTTCGAGGGGTTTAACGATCATTTTATGACTTGAGAAGGCAAAGTAAAAATTCGCTGAAAGTAAAAAGGGCATCAGAACCAATTAATCTATCATAAAATGAGGCAAACATAATATCATATCAAAGAATAAGTGGTATTGTAAGAAAAATTAAATTCCTAGATTAGGATCCAAATTTAAGATGTTAGTAATGAAAGCACTTTTGTTTTCATTTGTTTGTATTTTTATTATAAATTTATTTATTTTTTTGCTTAGTGAAGTTATGAACTGCTGTACTAGTACTCTTTCAAAAGCAAACAAAATTAAGGGTGCTTTTATTCATTTTTTTTATAACATTTTTTTCTTCTGAATTATTGGATCAGCATCACACTTTACTTTTTTTTTTTTGAAGAAGAAAAATATATTTAATTTATAAAGTATAAAATATATATTTAGAGGACACAAATTCTCTATTTTCCAGCTCCTAATGCATGCAAATTAAAACAAATCTTCATAGAAAGGAAAATAAAATGATAAAAACAAATTCTTTAAAAAATAGAAATAAAAACAAAAAATTAATTAATTAATTAAATATAATGGAAATAATAATTGCTCGGAGAATGATAATCTCGGAGTGCGTGTGTCGCATCTGATTCGCACATTGTTGCAGACCCCACATGAATGAACGACTATGATGCGTATGCATCGCGCGCGACTAATGCTACCACTATGCAAACAAAAATTATAAGGTAATATAGTGCAACAACTAATCTTGCAAAAATGTCTTTAATTTTTTCCTTCCATTCTCTTGTGAATTCTCGGCAACCAAACAAGGCCTGACTGGCCACAAAACAAAAGGAAAAGAAAAAAGAAAGATAGAACGAAAGTAACGTATAAACTTTCTTGTGTTTTCTGGGCAACCAAACAAACAAAAACATAAGAAAAGAAAATAACGTATATACCTTGTTGAGGAGGAGGATGGCGTTTTCTCGGGTTCGATTATCATTAAGAGCCATAAGCAAGTCCTCCACACGATAGTTTCTTGGATCGGTCGGGACGCCAATAAAGGCCGGTTGTTTACCTTTGGAGGACGAGCTCGAACCCGTTTGGTTTCTTCCAATGGGTAAGGGAAGATTGCTCTTCAAAATATCTGGAATTCTCCTCGACATCTTTCTCGGCAAACAAACACCCAGTTAAGCCAAATAAAGTAGAAAACCAAGAGAAAAATAGATCTCCCAAGCTATTTTCTCTCCGTGTAGTGGAAAGAGATTAACTGCAGTGGAAGGAGGAAGAGAGTGAGAGGAAAACGTTTGAAGACTAAAGGATATACATTTATATGAGTTGGAAAATTTTCCCGGAAAATGCTAACCCTAGCTATCTCATGTTTGGAAGTGATGAAAATTGTAATTTTCATGGACTACAGAGGAAACAATATAAAAAAAAAAATATATATATATATATATATATATATATAAAGAGGAAATTGTTTACCGGGGATTCTAGAAAGAGGGGATTTTAGTCAACAATTTGGAGGAGAGAGTCTAGTGTCGACTAGTAACTAATAGCTTACTTGGCCTTTTTTTTTTCCTCTTGGTCTGAAATTTTTATTATTTATTTTTCTCACTCTCAATTTTAAAAAAATTAATTATATATTAGTTGGCACTTTGAAGAAATGTATAGGCTAATTAATTTGTGTATGTAATTGATTCTTAGCCGCTAAGTATTTGACAATATTGCAAACTTTGTGGTTGATATATCGAAAAATAAATTTCTTAGGGTAAAAAATAAAATAGTCAAAATATTGTTGTCATATAGGTAATTATTATTTTGAATTTGAACATGCAGCCAATCATTAATTTTGCACGACTTTCCTTGTTTCAGGTTTGATTTTATTGTTCACAAAAGCAGAAAGAGTAGCGGCCGAATGACACGTGTATCATCTTTATCGAGCAGTTTGTAAATAAATATCATATTGATTTGAATTCGCTCAAAAACTATCGTAAATTGTAGAAAATATTACTCAAATATGCGCCCGCCAATCATTAATTTTGCACTTTGTTTCTTGTTTTGAGGTTGATTTTATGTTTGGTAACACAAACGACAGGAGGGGGGGTGACTGAATGGTACGTGTCTCATCTTTATCAAACCATTTATAGATAAATATTATATTGATTTGAAATTTGCTTGAAAATTATCACAATGTAGAAAATTATTTAAACACATGCCAAATCATTAATGTTGTACTTTGTTTCTTTGCTTCAAGATTGATTTTATATATTTTCTTTTTGTTAGCAAAAATGACAAGAGGAGGGAGCTGAATGACTGGTGTCTCATCTTTACCGAGCCATTTAATAATAAACATTATCTTGTTTTGAAATAGCTCAAAAATATCATACTTGTAAAAAAAAAAATTCAAACAAACGTCAATAATTAATTTTTTTCTTATTGTTTTGAAGTTGCTTTTGTATTTTTTTTTTCGTTAACAAAAATTAAAACATGTGAGAACCCGAACGACACACCATTCATTTTTACCGAGCGATTTTTCCTTTATTTAATTTAATTAATGTTTAAAAAACTCTTTTTGTCCATTGAGGACGAGGATGAAGAGATTAATGGAAAAGCAACATATTCGTTGCATGTTTATAATTGTTTTCAAAATTGAATACAAAAAATGTCCACTAGCCAAAAAAAAAAAAGATTATATTTTTTAGGAAAAAAAAAAAGATTATTAATACTTATTATGCAATTATTAAAGTAGAAAAACATAACAATCTGTTCAAGTTTTATCATGATTTTAGCATTAAATATTTCCCATTTTTAATTTGCGTACTTTCAATTGGTACACTTTACAAGTTTGAGTACATTAATCAGAGCCAAGAAATTAAGCTGTCCAAAAATGTAAAAATAATTATAAAAAAGGACTAAAATGTTATATTTGCATATTGCATGCGTGATATGCTCTATTGCTAACACCTGTTGGTGACGTGGTAACATAGAGCTAAGGTAATTGATGACGTGGCAATATGCTGAGGTGACGACATGCAAGTTTTTCATGAGTTGACCAAAGGAACTAACTTTTTGAAAATTGAAGAAAAAAGACAAAGGAAGTTACAACCGTTATAGTTTGGGAGTGACTTTAACGTAAGAAAAAAAAAACGAAGAAAAGGTTATTATTACCAAAATAAAAAAGAGAAGAAAAAGGTAATAAATTGGGAATCTAAAACTAGCATTTTGATCCTTCCTGAGGACCTGTTTAGATTCACTCTTCTCCAGCAGTCAAACTTATCATCTTTTTTTTTTTATTTTATTTTTTTTTTATTTATTTTTTTTTTTTTACAAGAAAAATATATATATTCAAACAAACTCTAAGTAACTATTGATTTCAAAATTATGGTACAATGAGAAAAATAATAGTTCTCAACAATGTAAATGATAAACATGTCGACCAAAAAAAAAAAAAATGATAAAATCGAACATTAGATCCAAATTATGTAACTGTACCAATAAAAAAATATATATTACGTAACTATAATTCTAAATCTTAGAGACTTGGTGTTTGAAATTGATATAAAAGATTGATTTTTTAATTTTATTTTTTGGAATGAAATTTATTTTCTGAAAACAAAGATCATATTTGGCATTATTTATTTATTTATTTCTTTATTTTTGTTTGTTGGTGTTATTTTCACACAAAAAAAAAGTAGAACAAAATTAAACATTACTTTTGTCTTCTCTTATTTTCATGAAACAACTAAAGAAAAAATAAAATATTATATTTTTTTCTCTTTCTCACACTTCACATGTTCTCTTTCTCTCACTTCACATTTTCTCTACTGATTTTGTTTTTACTTTGTTTTCTGTTTCTCTCACTTCAAATTTTCTCTACACCGACGTTTTTTTTTTTTTGCTCCCACTTTATCTCTTATTTGAAGTGCATCTGTTACACATAATTATTATGAGATTGGAATTAGTATACAAGATTGGACTGAGATTAAAATGGACTAGTGTGAATTATATTAAATATTATATTGATGTATTGTCAGATGAAATTATTAGAATTTTGTACAATAATAATTTTGACTAATTTCTTATTTTATAAAATAAAAATAAAATTTATTAAAGTAATATATATATATATGGGGTTAAATTTGGAACTAGGCATAATTTTCTCTAAATTTAAGGAGAAATTATTAGAATGTTAATAACATCTAAAAAAAAGTTTGAGACAAAAAAATAAAAATGTGCAAGTTTAAATACGGGCAATTAAATATTAATTTATTGACAATATACTTTTCTTTTTTTATTTTTCTTTTTT
>WUAT03450812.1:0-16842 GCA_010015005.3 Ulmus americana
TTCTATGTTATTTTCTCTATTTACTTATTTATTTTTTATTTTATTATGATATAAAGTAATGGTTTTGGAGCTTGTATTTAGCATCATTTTATGAGAAATATATATAAGTTAGGCAATATATTTCAACATAGAGAAGCAATTGGGGAAATTCTTGCACAAGGTCATAGTTGTGTCCCCATATACTTTGGAAATCCAAAAAAATTATATTTGGGCTGCTGCTAGTAGGTTTACAGTGCTCTTGCTATTGGTCACTTGTTGGTTTGAGAATTAGTTACATAGTTTAATATAACTTGTTTGTTTGGGATTTAGGTGAAAATTCTACTCACAGTACGGGCATAAATAGAGACTCCAGTAAGTGTTGCCTCCATTCGGAGAATTTCAATAAGTAATATCTTATTCCACCGTACATATTTGAAATACTGGTAGCTGTTTTAGATCCAATATGTAATAATTAGATGCTTCGGCCACTTTGTCCCATCTTCTATCTCAACTTAAATAACATATATATATTTTTTCAAATCTCTATCAAATGCAGAAAGAAATTTTTAGATGAGATAGATGTGTATATTGATGTACATAGAAGGTAAAATTTCAATAAGATTTGGCATGTTTGGTTCAGCATTTTGTAGTATATGAAGTAGGGGTTTTGCTTGGTTAAGAGTATTCTAAACAGAGTATTTGAAACATGATTGGTGTTTGGTTCAGAGTATTCTAAATAGAGTATTTGTAAAAAGTGATGGGGTTCACGGAATTTAATAATAATTGAATAGAAAAAATAATATTTTATTACAAAGGTGGTGGAGGAAGGTAATATTTTATTAAAAAGATGATGGAGAGATAAAATATTTTATTAAAAAGGTAGTGGAGAGATAATATTTTTATTTAAAAAGTGATAGAGAGAGTTAATATTTTATTAAAAAGTAGTAAGGTGGTGAAAATATATAATATTTTATTAAAAATGTGGTGGAGAGAGATAATATTTTATTAAAAAAGTGGTAAGGTAATATTTTATTTAAAATGTGATGGTGAGAAATATAATATTTTATTAAAAAGTAGTGGAGAGAGGTAATATTTTATTAAAAATGTGATGGATGGAGGTAATATTTTATTAAAAAATAGTCGAGAGTTTTTGGAATAATATCTAAGTAGGATATTAAGTACTTCAAATACCTTAACCAAACATGTAAAGGTATTTCAAATAGGCAATCAAACACATGCTCTATAAAAAAGAAAGAGAAAAAAAAAGCAGTGACACCTCTTCTTTTCCCAAATATCTAAGCAAGTAAAGCTAAAGTTACAATCATTGTTCCTTTTTTGGGCTCTGCCCTTTTCCATCACTAAACCAGATATTGAAATTTTGATCCATATTCACTCATAAAATTCAACTATAAACTTACACATTGATACAAAAAAACAACTATGTCTTACTAGTTGGATCTCTGAAGTTCAATAAGCAAAACTAGAACGTGATGAAGTTTAATACCCATGTATTACTAGATCTAAAAGCACTACCATTTTAATAAAAGCAATGCCAACAAGTTACAAGAATTATGAACACATTGTCATATCTTACAAACAGTTTTTTCTCTTTTCAACATTAAAAAGGGAGACAACCTACCCAGCTAAACCAAAAACATAACGAAGCTACTAATTACAAACAACCAAGAAAACTTTGAAAACTTGTAGATGCATAACATACAACACAAATCCAATCATAAGTACCTGATTTGCACCAGTAGTAACCAAATAAAGGCCACGAAATATATTTATGCCTTTTAAATCCAACATTCAATCGGTTAAAATAACCAAAGAACCCCAAATAAATAAATAAAATCCACAAAGAACCCCAAATAAATAAATAAATCCAACATTCAATCGGTTAAAATAACCATAGCCCTTAAAGTTCCACAAAAAGTGAACTAATCGGGCAGATTTTTTTACGATGACGAAGGTGATTAGTAGAAGAAACAGAAAGGACCATACTTGCTTAGAATCAAGCCCTAAATTCAAAGAACAGATAGCACTTTTGCTTGCCCAACACAGGGTTTCAGAGCACCAAAAAGAGGAGTTTGGTTATGTGACTCTCTTCCTGATCAAATCACCCAGCCAATTGGTCTTCCACACGGTGTCGTTTCATCCAAAATTGGTGATGTTTGGCTACATGAAGACTTTTTCCCTTCCAAGTTTTATTAAAAATGAAAAATTAAATTATTTTAAAACATCATAAATTAAGAGCAATTCAGACTTTATACATATAATAATTTGGGAGGAGGGTACCCAGATGTGATTTATCTAAAACTATGAGTCCCTTTTTGATTTTTTTTCAAAACTCAAGGTAGTTTTTGTTACTTTGTGCAACTAGAGGGTACCAAAATACAATTATCCCTTTTTTCAAATCTAAATCCAAACAACACAAGGAAATAATTTTTTTCATTCTCTCAAAATAGATGTTTTGTACATAATAACCAAACAAATTGAAATAACATAAAGTAAACTATATATAATTAAACATGATGTGTTACTTTTATGGAAGTATAAAGTTATATATAATACATATATTTATCTAGTAGTTTATTTCTTTATTTGTTTTACTTATTAATAACCAATTATATGTAGACATGTGCATGAAATATATATATTTAATAATTATATATAAAGATTGAATTATATCAATTTTGATTGGATTTTAAAATATAAAATTCAAGTCCAATCCAATTCAATTTAATTGGATCGGTTAGCTATTCAATGAAATTGAATTTTTTGAACAATTCTAGTTGAGAGGGACAAGATTATAAGAGGGGCAAGATCGTCTTTGTTCAAAAAGTGAGCCCAAAATACGGAGTTTTTGATTTGGTTCTTTGTTAGAAATATGATACTGTTATTTTATTTAGATTATTAAACTAAATAAAATTTTTAAATAATACTCTATTCTAAGCAAACAAAAACTAATCTGCTTATAATATTACTCTGAATACCGAGAATACTTGCTAGACGCTTCTATGAAGTGCCAAGGTGTTCCAGAATCCAGGAGTTCGCGAAACTTCTAGCTCTTTTTCAAACCTAACGTATACACCACTTGCCTAATAGTACCATCAAAACACCCCAACCTTGTTTCGCTTCTGCCGCCAAAAAAAGCACCCAAAACAACAAAACCCAAACTTTCCAACCCTATACCACTATTCTTCAATTCTACGAGGACCAACAATGGAAGATGACAGAGGCAAAGAGCAGATTGTGGACGTGAGGTCCGTCGTCGAAGCTGTCTCGGCCGGCGACTCCACCTCCCCTCTTTACCAAGTCGAAAGCCTTTGTATGCGTTGCGGCGAAAACGTAAGCGTTCTTTTTCTTATTTTGATCTCTAAGATTGGTTTTTGGATTCTAGTTTTTGAGTGGAATTTGAACTTTAAATTTGTGGGTTGTGGATGTTTTGAACAGGGTATAACCAGGTTTTTGTTGACTTTGATTCCAAACTTCAGAAAGGTATTGTAGAATTTTTGATTTTGGGGGAAATTGCTGGATTGGTTGAGGTGATTCTTGTGTTGTTGAATGTGGTTTACTTGTTTTTGTAGGTCCTTTTATCGGCTTTTGAGTGTACACATTGCGGGGAAAGGTAAAGCGGATTGAAATTTTGTTTTTGGATTGAAATTTCGGAATTTCTTTTTAAATGGTTGGTTTTTATAATGGCCATGTTTTTTGTTCCAACAGGAACAATGAGGTACAGTTTGCTGGCGAGCTCCAACCGAAGGGATGTTGTTACAGGCTCGAAGTCCCACCAGGCAATCTGAAGGTTGTTTCAATTTGAATGAACTGTATTTGAATTGAAATTATACTAATTTTTGCTGAGTAACTTGTTCTGTTGTTTTTGGAGACGCTTTGTAATGATACCTGAACTTATTGGCTCATGATCATTGTTTTGTCTGAATAATTTGTTTCAAATTACCCATACTTTTTACTGATTTTTAATTCTTGATATTGAGATTGGGTTCAAATTATTTGAGTAGTAAATAAAGTGAAGTTTGTTGTTTAATTGATGTTCTAGTTTAGTTTAATCAAACAGAATTTTTTACCTTGATGCTAATGATGCTTAATTCTTTTTCACAGATGCTTGACCGACAAGTGGTGAAATCTGAATCTGCAACTATTAAGGTACGGTAAATAGAATCTGCCAGAATGTTTGACAGAAATTGTTTAAACTTTGCACCTTTTGGTTTGCCAACTTGGTTAGCATTCTTATTTTATGCCAACAACAATGATAGGTGTCACATGTTTATTCAGTTTTCATCTCCAACCATGACAATAATGGGGACGATTGCAATTTAATTGTGTGCTGATATTGGATGAGGAAATGTATTAAGAACAGTTGGTTTCTAGGGTCTACGAAACATGCCTCTTCGCTCTTAATATTGTTGTCTTCTTTCCCTTTTCTTTTCCCCTTCGCTAACCAATGCCCTAAGTCAAGATTTGATCCTAGTTCATTAGCTTATTCAATTATTCATTTCTATTCCTCTTTTTTTTCTTTTTTTCTTTTTTTTTTTTTAAATAAAATAAAATTAGAAGATACAATGCAGTGTGCTGGTTTAAGATTGTGGATTGACTTGGTTAGAATGTATCTGCTAGTTTTAAACAATTGTTTTTTGTCTTTTGCCGTTGGGGCCTTAGGATTTTGTTGAGCACTTTATTTCTTATAGAATAATAGATTTCTTTATCCTTTATGTATCTTATGAAAGCAGGAAATTGTTATTGGTTTCACTAAATAATGAGTGCAGTAGTTTTGATGCCACCGTCATAATTTTCTTATGACAATGTTATTTATTTCTGATTTTTAATGCCTCGACTAAACAGATAAATTTTTGCAATAATCAATTGCTTGCTTTATTCAAAATATATTTTGTATTTTAATTCTTGTTACAGGGTTTAAACAGTTAGCTTTCCTTTTTATAACATATTGTTTTGTGCATTTCTTGATATTTAAACTTTGCCAAATGCAGATTCCTGAATTGGAATTTGAGATTCCTCCTGAGGCTCAGCGTGGATCTCTGTCAACAGTATGTTATCTAAACCCACTTTTGGTTTTACTTCCTTTAAAGAGGTTACACGTGGCTGCTTTTTCAAGTCAAATATTTTCCACCACTTTTTTTTTTTTTTTTTTGTTCCATGGTACATAGTTTTCATCTGCTTTAGAAAAGAATATGGCAAATGACTGGAACAAATTGTGATCCAGTAGAGATATGAATCTTTTATTTATTGCTTTGGTATTTAATAGAAGTGTTTGGTCAGTATTTGTCTATATGTTGAAAGATATGTCTTGAATATTGCTATTACGATTTTGTGACTAGTAATATAAATAAAATTCCATTTTTAAAGTTTTGGCATTTTGGTATCATGGTATTTGTGCTTTAATTTCTTTAAAAAGTTTTAACAAAAATTGCTATTCAATATGTAGCATTTTAAAAATCTTTTAATGTCTGCACTTTCACTTATTTGTGTATTAATGTTTCGATGTATTTTCATTGAACTGAATTGTTTAATATTTATAATTTTTCTAGTTGGAGGGGATATTGGTACGAGCTGCAGATGAATTAGAGGCTCTTCAAGAAGAACGCAAGGTGCTTTCTTAAGCATGTATTTATTCTCTTTTGATATACACTTGGTATGTTTTCAGCATCTTACAAGCAATTGTTTGGGATTCCAGAAGGTGGATCCTAAAACTGCTGAAGCCATAGACCAATTTTTGTTGAAGTTGAGAGCCTGTGCAACTGGTGATTCATCCTTCACTTTCATTCTGGATGATCCTGCTGGAAATAGCTTCATTGAAAACCCGTAAGTTTGTTGATGGAAAAAGAAACTTTTAACATAGTTAGCTTAAGTTTTTCTTTATCTTTCATGTTGTCTCACTTAAGTTGGATGCTGTTGGTGTTGTTTGACTGATGCTTATTTGTGATACTAGTGTCCTTCCACCAAACACTAACACTATCCTTTTATCTATTCTAAATTTAGCAAACTTTGTTTGCCTTTTTCCCTTTGATTCTCTTTGGTGGATAATGCAGCTACCTGTTATTGGGGTGGACTTGTGGCTGCTTTTGGTTATTTGTTGACATTGTTTTAAAAAACTTGAAAGGAGTACTTCTTGAGGCGTGCCCACTTCAAGGTGGAGGCATCTGACCTTGAGGCTTAAGCCTCTGTACAGAATTTTGAAAATTATGCCCTATGTTATTTTTTTTTCCTTCAGTTATGGGCTAATTTAACCATTGGGCTAGGTTTTATTATTTTGGCTGAAGCAGCCCACAAAAAATACCAGATTTGGGCTTCAAAAGATATGAAAAAAAGGATAATAAATGTAGGGTTGCTTTCTTCAGTTGTTGTTGCTTGTGGTGGATGAAGAATGGCACGGGAGGTTATAGAAATAGCATAGCGATGCATTCATCATTTATGATTTTCTGTGTTTTTTTTTTCTTTCATAATTTTGATTTTTTTAACTTTTTGATCAAGACTTATGCCTCACTCCACATTGAGGCACATGCCTCACCTCAGGGAGGCCTTGTGCCTTAGTACCCGCCTTATTTTTAATTTTTTTTTTTAATTGAACCTTTTCATGAATGTGGATAACATATTTTGAGTAGGTTGGCTCCCTCACCTGATCCATCATTGAGTATCAAGTTTTATGAGCGTACCCCGGAGCAGCAAGCAATGTTAGGATATCTTGTTGGTCCATCACAAACAGGAGGTCATGGTGATGAAGCTTCAATAGAACCAAACTTTGCTTCTAGTCAGGTACAAAGAGAACCACATGGATCAGTTGGAGCAACAGCTGGTCATCGAGCCATTGCTCAAAGCAACAGTGCAGAAATTGCTGATGCTCTGTTTCGGTACACTGCACCAGAGGAGGTGGGAGTTGTTAATCTTTAAATTATTACTGATATATTAGCTGATTGCACATTACTGACTGCTATCCGCCCTTGACTTGGACAGGTAATGACTTTCCCATCAACATGTGGGGGTTGTGCCGCAATGTGTGAGACTCGAATGTTTGTGACCAGTATCCTTTTGACCTCTTCATACCACCCTTGAGAAATTTTCATGGTTATATTTGATTTTGATCATTTGATGTCCAATAAAAATAATGAGCTCCTTATTTTTTATTCCAATTTTTTCTTTACACCTATTGGTGTTATGGTTGGTATGTGTTATCTCTCTCTATTCTTGAGATGAATGGAAATCCAACTATACCAATAGTGTATCCTGGAAGGATCCCTTTTTCCTGCTCTGGATATTTTTCAATTGTCTCGTGTTTCACCATGCATTTCATCTAAGTCACATATGTTGGTTAGTGTCTGTGTTAGAAACTTTGCTGCATGTTTATTTCAAATGATGGTGGCAGAAGCCACAATACTTGCATTCTAGGGAAAACTTGGAGTGTTTCTGAGCTTGAAAAAGAAAGATGATTGAGGAATTATTTTTTGTTTAATGTTCCATTCCAAGACTACATTTTCTACTGAATTGAGTTGAAGAAGATTAAATTTCAGGGATAAGTTTGGCAAGGCAAAGGTGAAATTTTCATGAGGACAGTGTCCCTAAGGCCTAGTGGATCAATAATGAAAATGACCATGGATCTTTGGTTCTTTGGTTGGAAGGCAGCACAACTTTTTAGGGAAACAGAAAAATAAAAAAGTTTAATTAATTGGAAAAATGAGTTTATTGGGTATGTTTGTTTTCAATTCAAATCCAAATATTTGGATTTCTTTATCCCTGACTCACAAAAAAGAAAATAAATAAAGTCAATTTTATTTTCACATTTATACCCAAAACTTCAAATACCAATATCAAAATTCATTTCCAAACAGGCATATTCCCAATTTTGGCATCAGCTTATTTTTTGTTCCTAATATGGAAGCATTTAATCATTTTCTATGTGGCTAGTGTACAGATGTTTTCCTTAACAATTTTCAGATATTCCATACTTCCAAGAAGTAATCGTCATGGCTTCCACTTGTGATGGATGTGGTTACCGCAATTCTGAGGTTTGTCATGATTTGACGAAATTTACTTTCCTCTTTACCACTTTGTACTTGTAATAACTACATCGCACACCATATCTTCTTATCTTTTAATTCCTTGCATCTTTCTCCATGCAGCTCAAGCCTGGTGGCAGAATTTCTGAGAAAGCTAAAATAATAACTCTCAATGTCAAGAATCCTGCTGACTTAAGCCGTGATGTAATAAAGGTCTGTTATCTTGTTATAATCCTAGTGTGGATATCAACTATGGCAGTGTTATGACCTATTTTCGTTTATATGAGGAAGTCTAATATTCAGCATGAATTTACTCTTTAATGATGATTCGGTAGTATATGTTTTGTAGGTTTCTATTTGGTTCTACTACAGTAAAACTCATAACAAATTTTGAGACTAGGTTGTACATAGGCTTGTTTTGTATTGGAGTTTTTGGGAGATATATTATTCAGTTTTTTCTAATTAAATTAAGGACAGTTGTTTTCGAATTCTGTGTTAGGCATAGGATATTTCAATTTTCAGTAATAGAAAAGTGGAAATGACAACAAGTATATTATATTGTGGAATAAACTTGGGAAGTTTGGAAATAAAATGGGGTTAAACCGATGTGGCCTGTGTGGCTGATGAGTTATCATGGCAGTTAAAGGAATAAAGTTGGAATAATTGGGTTAAAAAGTTAGAACAATTTTTTTTTCAGTATTCAGTTCCTGTTTTATTGAGGCAAGAGAGTGGAGAAATTGATGTATATTTATCTCATTGGAAAAAGGGTTGCTTTTGGTTAAGTTAAAAAGTTAAATATCAGAAACTATGAGATCTAGGTGCTAATTGGTCTTGCAGTATGGTTTAGATTACTGTCACTGTCATTATGTTTTGTTTAATTAAATTTGCATTATTTGCATTTGCATTCTTCTGATTATCACATGAATTATATAGATTGTGCATGGCTAGTATTTTGTATATTGTAATATTAGTTTTTAAGTCCAAAACACAAATGTGATTGAGAATTACCATATAGTCTCACTAGTGTGGTAAAGCCATGTCAATTTCACGGCATCACCTGCAACCTCTCGGTTGTCTAGGCAGTGCCATGTCACCTGTAAGTTGGTGTAGAAATCTTGTTAAGAAAGGTGCACCTTTAGGATTATGTTTCTTCTCTCTTTCCATTCAGAGCTGGTTGATATTCAGTGTGTCAAGGTACAATTTCATTGTCTGATGGACTCTTTGATCTTGATCAGTCGGATTCAGCTGGTGTCAAGATTCCGGAGCTTGACTTGGAGCTAGCTAGTGGCACTTTGGGGGGCCTTGTTACTACCGTAGAAGGTTTGGTCACACAAATTAGTGAAAGTGAGTGACTTCTTAACTCAGCTTCATTTTCTTTACTTCTACTCGTATCTGTTGCCAATATATATTTTCTATAATTACCCTTACTGTGAAGTGTGATGGATATCTGTACCAGTTATCCTGGTGTTAACCCAAAAATCATTGCCGGTTTAGACTTTTCTCTAGAGAACTACATATTACTACTTGTTCTAAAATATATTCTAGCACTTAGCTTAAAGCAAAGTAGAATTTCTAAAAAAAGGGAAAACAAACAAGTCCACGCAAAACATTTTTGTCAAATACAGGGAAAAAGAAATAGGTGTTTCTATGTCGCATATCTGATCTGTTGATGTCAGGTCATGATTGAAAAGTTAAAACGAGAAAATATAATAAGCTGCTTTTTCTACCCACTTTTCGTCCTCGTCTTTTGATTTACCATATTGTTATTAGCAACAGGTATGACTCTTATTCATTTTATGGATTTGTGTTTGTAACACATGTAATTATCATATGCAGGCCTTGAGAGAGTGCATGGATTTTCTTTTGGAGATAGTCTTGACGAAAGTAAAAGAACCAAGTGGATAGACTTTGGAACAAGACTAAACAAGGTAACACAGAACCAATGCTTTCGTTGTGACCATCTTGAAATGGCTTGTTGGGCAGACTTCTTAATATTCTGCTATTTATAATGTGACCATACTACATTTGTAAATTGACACGACGTTTATTTGGCCTGGGTTTTTGACGCATACCAATGAAAACGATTCTTCATGGACAATCCATTAGGCCTTGTTTTTTTATATTAACTTTACAAATTTTGTGTTACACAAAAGTAGTTATGGTTTGCCTTTAGGCTGAGCTAATTATTTCCTTAAGGATGAATAGAGGTAATTGAAGTTATTACTATGTCTTTATCAAGGGTCAAAATTAATTCCTAGATGAAAAGATTATAAGCCTGACAATACGACAGATTAGTAGTGTACTTCCTCCATGTTAGTTGCTAAAAAAGAGGGGACTAATGAAAGATACTGCGACTCCAAATCCAGCACAATATGTATGATGATTGCGAGTTGCTTTGCTAATGCTAGTTTGTTTCTAATGTCAACAATCTATTCAGCAAATTCTGTGGTGATTCTGTCTTATGAAGAGACTTGTTTAAACAAATGATAGCATGCTTTCTGGTATTATTTCTTTTATGCTGATGAAACCTTTCAATTTGTGCAGCTTCTGAGTTTAGAAGAGCCTTGGACTCTAATTCTCGATGATGCATTAGCTAATTCTTTTATTGCACCAGCCACTGATGACATCAAAGATGATCATCAATTAAAATGTAAGCTTTTCTTCCTATCTTCTCAATCGTACCTACTGCTATTATAATATAATTTATTTTTAAAAAAATGGTGAAATCTTTTACATTATGCGATGGGCTTGAATTGGAACTTAGCTGTAACCAGGATGTTGTTAACCAAACGTTTGAAGTTTTTTATGCTTCAATGTGTCAGCTCTCATGAACATCTATGATGTTGATCCTGTCGTAGTAGTTATGTTATATCATCTTCAGATAAGCTTCGACACAATGGAGGAATTCATTGTTTCACACTTCAAATACAAATATTTTGCTTAGTAATCTTTGAGAAGACGGTATCAAAATAAAAGCATCTTTAAACATTTTCAAATTTTCAAGGATTAAACGTATTTGTAGTCTAGTCCCGGAACTTATATACCCAATTCCTAGTTTAATCCTAAAGTTAAAAAATGACTAATACGAGTCTGTGGACTTTGAATTTGTACTAAGACAGTTTAGTTCATGTCATCCATGGGCGGAAGGTCCCTTTGGTGTTTGGCTTATCATACTATACTCATCGCTATTATGTGACTCGGATCTCAAAATTTGATGAAAGAAAATGTTAAGACATTCTAGTTTAGGGGCCGGATTGAGGGACTATAGATACATTTATTTGATCTGGATTGCCCCTTTTTGCTTGTCGAGGAACATAAGATTGGCTTGATTTGCTTCGCATACATTCTGTCTTCTGAGTTTGTTTCTTCTATCGGATCTTTTGCTGCTGTTTGTGTCAGATTATTATTTACCTTTACTTTTGCATAATGGTGTTTTTGTGGTGCTATCTTCAGTCGAGGAGTATGAGAGGTCGTGGGAGCAAAACGAAGAACTGGGTTTGAATGATATAGATACATCTTCAGCTGACGCTGCTTATAATTCGACAGATACTGTCGATAAGGAGAGAACTTAGAAGGATAGGTCATAGGCCATTTTAATGTTATTTACCTGTTTCTTGAATTGTTCTTTTATCATAAATGTATGAATTACTGCTGCTGCTTATTAGAGCAAATCGGTTCATGAGATTGTGTGATCTGGTTACATTATTTCTCATCTTTTTAATACCATTTCGTAGTTTTTTTTTTTTTTTTTGGAGCAAAGTTGTAGGCAAAAGTATTACAAGATCTAACAACAAAGAAAAAGGAATGGAACCTAATAGAATTCGGCACACTAAACAATTAAAAGCAATGTTGGAGACGGGACTTGATAGACTTCAGCAACTCTAAACAATTAAAAGCAATCTTGGAGATGGGCCATGGGGCTTCCTTCTTCGCATCACCTTCAAAAATGCAAAAATCAGAGCTCAGAGAAATAGCAAGAGGAATGTTAAAGAACAAACCATAAGCCTCAGCCACCAGAGGGTCGATAGAGGCAACTTTCTTGATCTTCCATGAAAGAAGAACTCCCAAAGAGTCGCGCGCTAGCAGCAGGCGATGGGGAGACCAGGTTTTAGGAGGAACAGGAAGAGAAGCACATGAGTAAAGAATTTGCATAGGCCCGAGATAGACTAGTCAGGGTAGTAGCCGGATCAGGTTTGGAGCCACCATGAACAATGGCGTTCCTATGCTTCCAAATGAGGTTCACCATAAGAGAAGCGAAAAGAAAAAAAGCTGGAATCAACACATCTAGAGTGGTCATCAAAGTTCCACAGGAAACACTAGCCGCTTAATGTAGAATCTCAGGTTCAAAGTGTACGCACACAAACCCCACGAAGAAGCCAGCCATAGGTGTTTAGCGAAACTACAAGAGACAAACAAGTGAAACAACGATTGTTCAAAAAACAAACAGAGCAACACCTGCATAGGAAACAAATGGTTAAGTAGTCCAATATATAATAGAATTACTGTTTTGTTTTTACAAAAATATTTCAATGTAAAAGTAGTCCAGTGTATGTGTATGTTAGAACACCACAATTATCATTTCCAATCTTATGCCTACGTGTGTTGTTTGTCATGGCTTTTACTATAATTCAAAACATCATTTGTAAGCCGCAAAAACAATTTGGTCATACGAATAAAAATATACCATAAATAATAATTACGCTGCGCAAGTCTTGTAGTAGTGAGTTCCTATTCCCAAACCTCCCACCATACTCGTAATCAACACCGTACCAGCCCATCAGTTAAAAGTAGGTGGTTGCTTACTTTTGGTACCTATAATATGAACAATATGAGCTCTCTCCGAGAAAATATGTAACTTTAAATAATCTTCGTATTAAAACATTTTCTCTTTCTTTTTTAGGCCCTTGTGTATGTATCCCTTGTGCGCTACCATGAAGAGTTGGGGGAGCAATCCTAACCGACATCACACACGGTCTTAATAATCATTTTTACTTTCTTCGCACCTCTCACCTTCCGGAGGTTGGGCACGACACTCTTGAAAAACATCATTTCATTTCAAGCTTAAAGTATCTTAACTTTGTTTGCAAACTTCGAGTATTCACGTATTAAAACTCATGCAAACTATTTTTCTAAATTGAGACATCTTAAATATTCATAAAAGCTTGAACAGTATATGCATTGCATAGTGACACAAAAGTCATTTATTTGTGTACAATTTAGTACCAATCATTCATATGATACATTATCACATTTCATAGCATAGAGCAATCATTTATTCATTTCACAGAAAGGTTCATATTGTAGGTGAGGTTGTATTTACCTGTTGAGCACAATAAAGATCCCACTTAGCTTGTTGCTCGAAATGTTCTGCTAGTGATCATGTTGAATACACTCTTGAAGTTAGGGTATATTCTAAAATTATAAGGACTCACTAACCCTCGTTACCCATTTGGCTAACCCGAGTATTTCCTAACCCTTCGGCCACTTGGTAAATTACTCTTGTTATCGTTTAAGTTTAATCCTAAGCCTTAGTCTGTCCATTCTTGGCTTATGAAAAATGTTACCCTAATTTAAACATGTCTCTAAGCTATAGATACACTAATGCATAAATCCCTAAGTTCGGATACCCTAATCCTACTTCGAGATGTCGATCAGTCACGTGTTATCAAGAACTTCAATTAATTTTCGCGATTACCTTTCGATTAGTGTTTATTAGCTATATTGGACCTTTAAACTCTAACTTCATATTAGGGTTTAATATTTTAGCTGTATTGGACCTTTAAACTCTAATTTCAAATTAGGGTTTAATATTTTATCTTTAACTTAGTTTTGTTTCAATAAAGTGGTTCGATCTTACTTAATTAGATCGATACAAATTGAACCTTAATTAGGATAATTAATTTGATTACTTATCCTAATTAATCTTTATTAATCAATTTTAATTATCCTAGTTACAATTTAATAAAGTTTAATTATTATTCGATTAGTATTGGAATTATCTCACTAAGTAATTGTTATTAATTAGTACTTAGTTATCACACTAATTAATCGTTATTAATTACTAATTAATTATCTCACTAAATAATTGCATTTAATTAGTAATTAATTACTTCACTAATTAATTATCTCACTAATTATACATCAATTTATCATTTATTAATTACTAATTGATTATTAATCCTTGATAATATTTATTACTATTTGTAAATATAATCATTAATAAATATTATAATCTAATATTTATTAAGTCCTTATTTAAATTAATAATTTATTTTTAATTGAATTTTTGATTATTTAATCCATATTATTTAGATTATTAAATACTTATTTTTAAATTATTTGAATTTATCATTTTTTCCAAATTTTATAACTTTAATTTTTTAAAAGATTAACAAAACTTTATAATCTTCTTAATTATTATTATTATTGCTGCTGCTTTTTGTCTTTTTAAAGTTGGGCATTATTTGGGCCTACAGCCTGCAACACCAAAACCAAAAACACCTAAGGCCTGTTTTGCTTCATTATTAAATAATTTTTATTTATATTTAATTTCCACTTCGATTGAGAGTTTGAGTTGTCTTCTTCATGAATATTATGTTTTCTCATCTACAACAACACCACAGCTGCGCCGATGCCACCATTGGTTCACCACATGCTTTTTGTAGTTTGCCTTGCCCGATCCTGCCACCTTTTGGATTCACTGTCGTCTAGCACCAATCCACCTCGAGCTGCTGCCCTAAGATGCTCACCCGAGGCTTGTCATCCCGGCTATAGGCCTTGAGCCTCCTGAGTATGGCTTGGCCTAATGGGTGGCTTGATACGCTAGCCAAGCTGAGCGTCGGCGGTTGTCCGATCGAGCCACTCCTCTGGTTGTAGAGCTACGACCGTGAGCCTTGCTTTTGGGGAATCGCGGTGTAACGTCATGTATAATTACCATGACTTTTAAATTAATACTTCAAGAAAATCAGAGTAAATTTAAATAAATAAAAAAAATACTTTGCAAACTATTATGCATAATGTAATTGTCCTTGAGAAATATAAGTAACCTATATTTCGAAAAACCACTTGTTCCACCAAAACATTTTTTTTTTCGTAAGAAAAGAATTAGTTTCTTTCTTTACAACCTGATAAATTTCTTTCGTTGATTAAAATCCTTTTTCTTTAAAATTTAGGAATTTGCTACCTAACAGAAATATTGAAATACTTACAATATCATAATTATATTATGATAAAATTTTAATATAGTAATATATTTATACTTTGTAGAACCTTTGTTGTGGAAATACTGTGATGCGTAGCGGATTTTTCCATACCCACCCTCCTGAACATCTCCCGATTAGCATATCTGATAAACCTCCAGAGTGATCTACAACATGAATAAAACTCGTGAGTCGAAATTCAGCAAGTACAATCTTACAAATTTATTAATTCTTTAGTAACAATGAAACAATATACTATAAAATTATTCTTGGCGAAGTAATCAGTGATTCTCTTATTTTGAGTCTTAATATTCTAATATGTAAACACATAAACAATAAACAATCATCTTTTCATATATCAGATAGCAATTAGATTCATGTCCTATGAGTACATAGAGTACAGCCATGGGTCATAAGTGATGCAAAAATTGGTAAATAAATGCCATGAATTCATAAAACTCAGTATTGTGAAAAGTATCCTTCAAATCCTTTTTGAAATCCGTGATTGGGCCCCCACTGTGTACATACCCGTTTAACAATCACAAGGAAAGTTAGGAATTCCTTTAACCTTTTCTTGAAGCCATTACAGTGATAAACCTCGCTATAAATTAAGAGAGGCCGGATATAACACTTCATTTATAAAAAAAAACATTCTTTAATAAACTCTTTTTAAAAGTTTGCGAATTGCATTTATATTCAGTGAAAATGTAAATAACAAACTACGCAATTTCGCCATGAAATGTGTTCAGATATCAATAGAACATGCATATATATCATTCAGCAATCTCAGTTAAACATTCCATTAAAATCTTTCAATTCATACCTTATTCATTTAACTTCTCGTTCCATTCATTCACATAGCACAGTGTAGCAACAGAAAAATAGGCTACTCCACTTGCAAACAATCCAACAATTTCTTTCAATTCACAGTCAAAACAATTATTTTCAATATTTGAGTTAATAAGTACAATGCAATCTTCTCAAATATTTATTTAAAACAGTCATCAGTCACAATCATTTATGAATCGCCTCTTTTAAAAATCTATTTTCTTTATTTTAAATCTGTGTGTGGGCCCTCTCTGTGTACGTACCCATTTGACGACCACAATAATGGCCACGACAGTGAAGAACCTCACCGAAAATAAGACGAGGTTAGGTACTACACTTTTTATTTTTTACTTAAAACAGTTTTCTTGCAAATTTCAGTGAACTTCTTAAGCACTATGATCCGTAAAAATGAATAAGCACGATGCATTCCATGAGACATTTTAAAAAATTTGATCAACAATCAATAAGTATACTACTTTTATAACACTATTCAAAAATCAGGAACATCAAACAATAGTATCCATATTCATATTCAATGTAGTACAATCAGTAAAACTAAACTTTCAAACCTCAAGTTCATGTTGTAGGTAAGATTGTATTTACTGGTTTGCACTGCTATTACCAAATTTACTCTCGTTTTACTGCTTCTGTTACGATCTTGTTTGAACATACTCTATCGTTAGAGTATATCATAACAATACTTATTACAGTATTAAACATAAACTTAATCCGTCATTTTACCCCTTCTCATTATCCAAATGAGATTTAGGTTGTCACTCATCATTGATTTGCGGACTTCTATTAAT
>WUAT03451030.1:0-16835 GCA_010015005.3 Ulmus americana
AGGTAAAAAAAAGTGGCATATATGTAATGAATATAAAACAAGGGTATAAATGTTTTGATGCCTCATTTTAGGGGCATTCCTGTAGTTCCCCTTTTTTATACTTTATCCATTTAGGGGCCATTTTGTCACAAATTACCATAATGTGTTATAAGAAGAAACGCTAGCATATCAAAATATTTTCAAGGTGCAAAAATTCTTAATAAACTTTAAAAAAAAAAAATGTTGGGAAAACTACATGAAATAATTTTCTACAAATGAACCACAACATATATGAAAATAACAAACATGTCCTTTCTTATACAAGTAAATCAATGGATGGAACAATAGCTGTTAGATGATTTGCATGAAAATAAAGTGTAATTGCAAATTTTCTAAGGACAAGGAGTTGCAGAGTTTATGCGTTTGATTTAGGGTTGTTGAATATGATCAGTGTTGAGGTCTTGAAGAATGTCAATAGATTTCTGTAATAATGATTTTGCTTCCCCATTTTTCTCAATCTCATGCACACCAACAAGCTCATTCTTAAGCTCTTCATGTGCTGTCCAGTAGAGTGATGGAAGCTTTCCATAGAGCTTAGTGATTTCCAGAAGACAGTTCGAAGCAGCTATGTGAACCTAAATGTAGAATTTCACCATAATTCAATATAAAATAAACTTTTATCAAAGGAAGCCAAAAAAGGTTATTTTTGAATATCATAGAAAAAGCTTAAAATCATTTTTATCCCCTGTTTTTAACACCAAAAAAAAAAAAAAAAAAAAAATATTTCTATACATATAATGGTCCAAATTAGAGGGTTAAATGATAAAATTGCCCAAAGCTTATTTACTGAACATTACAAATTGGGAGCTTATTTACACACCCAACCAAACAAGCAAGGGTAATTTTGCAATTTGACTCTAATTTTCGCCAATTATGGAGAGAAAACCGGACCATGGATGAATTTAATGGAAATATCTAATTAGGTGGCACGTTTTTCCTACCAACATTGTGATATTTCCCAACATTTTAATCCAAGAAAAAGGAATGGCATACCTGAGCAATCTTCACTATGTTTATGCATTCAACTACTTGAGGTGACACTGATTGGCACAGCTGAAGATGAACAAAAGATAGAGTTCAAACAAACAATTGAAAAGAAGAAAATAAAAGCAATAATAAAAAATTGGGCAAAGATTACCTTCTGAACCAAATAAGCTATCTTATCATGTATGGAGGCTTCCTTAGAATCCTCTAAAGCACTGTGGAGCCTTGAGCAGAGTTCTTTTATCGTTGTAAACACCGATATTTTAACTACCACAATAGCCAAAATTAATAAAGAAACTAAATATCTGGAGACTTGACACAAAAGTAAAGATGAAGAGAGAGGCTACCTGTCCAAGGAAAAGCGGGTGAGAGGGATGTTATAAGAAGATGTATCAAGTTCTCTTGCTGTTCAAGAACATCTTTTATATGCGCAACATGGATGCAAGATGTCACACAGTCCAAAATTTTTTCATTTGGAACAGAAACCTCTTCACTATCATCTTCTGGCCAGAAAGCAAGATCAGCTTGTTAGAGAAGAAAAACTAACAATATACCAGATACAGGAGATATGCATTTCTCAATAGAAAGATAATATAATATAATTTGTCCATTCCATCCAACATGGCTTAAGTTAGAAGAACAACGCAAAACATCATGAACGCTAATGGGTTAATCATAAAATTTTGATTCAAGAGTTTTAACACATTTAAAGATAACAAGTAACTACCACTTTTTCTCATAAATAAAATATAAAATATATTACTTTGGTATTTTGTACATCGATTCCATAAAAAATGTTAGCCTATACACCCTTGTTTCCCGTGCTTCATGGAGCAAAAACAGGTAATTTATGCACATTAATATGACATTAGAATTTTGTGTAAAGAAATTGGATATTAAAATAAAAGTTAATTCAGTGTACCAAACTAGGCCTAGTACAAGACATTTCAAATTCAGCTCAATTTGGTTCACAAGCTTCCTAGAAATTTGAGTCTAGCTTTAATTGCAAGATACTTTTCTGTCAAACCTGTTTTACCCGCATCAGCGGCCAAAGTTGCTTTCCTAGACTTATTTGAAGCAGAATTCCACATCTCAAATAGTAGTGGAAAGGTCATAATAAAGAACTCTGGATAAGCAAAGGCTCTTACAACCTGGAAGGAAGGGTAGATGAAAATCTTAGATAAAAGTAGGGATTTCATATTAAGCATAAGAATGAAATTAGAGAAGTATAATTTAAATAATGATTAATGCACTTTATCCCCGGAGCTCAATGACAAATCTAATGGAAAACAAAAAGGAGATAAAAGGAAAGGAATTCAAGCCAAGGTGTTCCATGACGATGACATGTATTAAAGTACAGAGAATAGCAGTCATCGAGCTAGTCTCAACCAAATTAGAATCCTGAACCATAGGGCTGCTTAAAGGAAAAATACAGACAGAAAAAGGATGGTTTCTGTCTCATTGTTTTTCCTTTTATCCTCATAAAAGCACCATTTAGTTCTTTGAATGTTTCTAATCCTAACTACCATCTTTTTGTATTGAGAATTCAATCTGAAAATCCTATAGAAATAGAAGAACAAACTCAAGAAAGCTGTGCAGCAACCACAAGGAAATACTTACCTGCTCAAGACAAGAGAGAGCAGCTTCGCGATATTTCTTCACTTTTTTGGAGCAAGCAGAGGATACAAGAGTCAAGATAGAAATAGGCAAGCCACGATTGGTTTTGAAAATTGCTTTATGGTTAGACTTCGAGAGAGAGCCTATAGCATCCAATAGAGCTTCCTTGCCCTGTCCCATTCAATGAGTTGTTAGCTTACCAACACATAGAAGACAATAAATCTTATTTTGCAGTTATATGATCTGGAGCCCAGCAAATCCATGCATATAGAAAATGCATTGACTACAGTAACATATTATAATGAGTTTTGTTTTTTTGGTGTGGAGGAGTGCTTTTCTCTTGGTCAATTGAGGAAACGAGACAGATGACAGCCAGAGAAGAAATTCAGAGAAGGTTTATCTGATAATCTTCATAATGAATGTTTAAAATGATTAAGCCAACTAATGGATCGGTAATCCTGATTTAATAAGGAAACTAGATCCTAAACTTTAATCAAAGATAACAATTACATCAGATAATAAGTAATAGGATAATTCCTAACAAAAATCACATTAATCCTAAACTTGTGAGATTCAGTCTGTTTCTAGCATACGCTCATAGTTTCTTAGTGTGATCTCCATAACAAATCCATTTCTTTCGCTATATGATCGATTTTCTTTCGCTATATGATCTGTTTCTTAATAAATTTAAAAGAAAGAGAGAGATGCTTTTACCTCCCATAAACGCCCAGGAATCTCTTTCATTATAGTATGGAGCAGAACAAAATGGTAAGGAGGCAAGGCTTCACCCAAAACTTCACAAAGCTTGCAAATTGCTTGGCCTGACTGCAAGGTCATGTAATGAAAAGTACATGAGCAAATATCTTAAAAAATATGAGTGCAAAAGATGACTAATATAAAATCTAACAGAAGAATAAGAGTAAAGAATAACACCTACCTTCTTTTTACTTGACCATGATGATGATGCGATGCTCTCACAAATAAGAGAAACAATCTCTCCTAAGTACAATTGAAGGGATACCCGTTCACTACTTGTATTTTCTTCCCACAACTCTTCAAACAAGCCGGAAATATGTTTGTCATCCTCAAACCTGTGTTAGAACAAGTTTATTCCAAAATGGACAAAAAAAAATTAACCCAACAGCTTTTACATGACTATTGAAAATGAAAACAAGTAATCAGTCAGCATGTTATTCAAACTCATAAGTCAGACCTTGAAACAAAAATAACAGGAATAATTGACTCGTGATATCCACTCAAAACATCCGAGGCCATGGATGAATAGCTTTTCAGTAGAATCGCGCATGTATTTTGAGCATTCCTATCACCGGTATGCAAGGCTGTAGTATCTTCAATTAACTTCTGGGCCTGAGCAGGTGCCGCATACTTTAAAACTGATGCACATGCTCTAGCAAACGCACGTTTGGAAGCTGCACTTTTTTCCTCCTTAACAACAGGAAACAATAGCTTCAATAGCATGCTTGTGTAGGGTTCGATATCCTCACCCACTTTTTGAACAAGTAAGCTGATAAAGCTGGCAACACCAACCCTGTGACAATAGTGTAAAGTTGTAATTTTTGCAGCTGAGACATATAAAAGTAAATACGATAATGGCTGTAAGTACATAGCAATCAACTATAGCTTAAGATTCCATTTTCAAGGCATCATCCTTGTCTCTTAGGTTACTCTGGGCTTAATCATATTATGAGATCGTAACATATTCTTTCTGTAGCTAAAGAAGTTTGCAAACTTTCATACTCTCTTAGAATCTAACTTCTTGCGTTCTCTTTATACCAGTTACAATCTAACTTCTTGTGTTCTCTTTATACCAGTTACAATCCAACAATAGGATAGGGTAATTACAAAATGTTTGAATAATTTCAATTCATTCAAACATCAATCTAACAGTAAAAATAACTACAAATATAACTCAAGTCATAAGATCATGCACAAAATGGAAAACACTCACCTAGTGTTGAGACCCACTCCAGATCGAACTAATTGAGCAAGACGAGGAACCAAATGGGCTAATGATTCAGTATCCACAACGTTTAAGCATAGATCAAGGGTTTCCCACATCGGGGAGCCTTTTGCAATAGAAATTCTCAAACTTTCAAGCTTCTCTGTTTGTATTCCAACATTTGCAGCATGCAACTGGGATGACAACAATCGAACAGGAAATTAAAAGAAATTACAAAGAAATTCCTAAATGTGCATGTGACATAGAGCATAGTCTCAAACCTCAACATAATTAAGTCCTTGGTCTTCAAGGCTTGATAAACTTTCAAGCATGCAACATACTAAATCAGATAAGTGTGGGCGAAGTGCAATCCCTGCACCCTGTAAATGAGTTGAAAAATCTTTTAGTTGTGAACCTTACAATACAAAAAAGAATACTTCAAATAACTGAAAAGAAATTCACCTTTGCGAGCTTCATAACAACTGCAATAGAGGCCTTGCGAATACTATCAACTTTACTTAATATGCCTTCTCCAAGCAAAACAGGCAGAACAATGTCCATGGCTTGACTTGCATATGATATATCTGTCAGGGAGACATCACAAAGCCTAATCGTTAACGAAGTAATAGCACGGCATAACCTGTCACCAGAATTGCGAACTGTCTCTTTAATATCATCCATAGCTCGGAATGCAGCTGACCATAATTTTTTTAAATGCTTTCCAACCTGATTACAACAAAAGCAGCACATGGAAAGACATTATAATGCATACACTAGCGGGTATAAAGATCATGTACAAACTGATAGATTTGAACTGACATCAGTTTATAAATTGGTATTCAAAAAATCGTTGGAAAAAATAAATAAAAAATTGTAAAGTATCATCACATGGTCAAATTTTCGTCCTTGGATGATATCTGCAAGAGCAAGACAGGATGCCTCACGGGAACGCCAAAGCCTAGATGTACACTGTATTAGCAAATCATCAATGATAATGTCAAAGTGTTCATCAATTGTTTTCTTTGAGTCTTCCACTAACGACTTCCATATGTGCGACATTGCATCCTACAAAACGAAAGGAAAATGAGCAACTTACAATAAGATATGCAAAATTAACAACGATGGATAATATAAATAATCATATTACTAATAGGCAATAGGAGAGGAAAACATAAAGGGAAAAAGAATAAAAGTACAAAACTACAGCCAGCTGGAAAGCTATAGATAACATGCACACAGCTTTCAAGAATCTACTGGTCTCTTACATCATCAAGTGAGTTAAGGGTTGTGTACCTGCACATTTTTATCAGGATCATATTGATAACGAACGAGCCTTGGAATCAATAACCGTAAGTGTGGTTTAAGAACATCCCCGGCTTGCTTTGCTATCTTAGAAAACCCAAAGGCAGCACCCCTTTTCGAATTTAGAGAAGCTTGATGATTAGCTAGATCCATAAACTTGTAAATGAGATCTGGTTGCCCCATCTCATTGGCTAAGTTGCAGAGCTCCTTATAAGTGCTGAGTTTCCCTCCATTAAGGCCTTCACCAATAGATCCCTCTTGAAACACTTCAGAATCTTCAACAAGCTGCTCAGTAATTAAATTTAAAAATAAAAAAAGAAAAAAGAAATGAAGAAGAGAGTTTAGATCAAAAGAAAACAAAAAGGAAGATAGAGAGAGAGACTGAGATTGAGATCAACTTGCCTTGATTGCTCTTTTCCTTTTCCCTGTACCAGTAAGAGTGCTTACAAGTGCATTTACTAAGTTTTTCTTCATTGATGCATCCCCAAGTTCATACACAATACTCATGCCTTGAGAGGCTAACTCTTGTGTAAGTTCATTTTGTTCGCCAAGTAGGTGCGAAAAGGCCTCCTGCATTCATATGAATTTTTTTACTCAGATGGTTCAAGCTTATTGTTTTTTCAAATACTAACCAAAGGTATAAGGAGAAACACATAGCAAAATAATTAGGAATTTGCAAAATTTCAGCTCAAATCAAAGCTTCAAAAGTAAATTGAGGAGCCTGACAAATCACCTTAATAGAAATCCTTCTAATGATTTTCATTACAAATATAGTAACAATTAACTATGAGTGTATCTCCAAATTAGAGTTATATCCTATATGCACCCATTGTTTTCTGATAAATAATTGATGTATTTTAATATTCTGTTAAACACTACACTCAAAAAACGTATTGGTCAAGTATTCCAAAATATCTTAGAATATTGTATATGCACCAGTATGACATGAATGTTGACAGCAATAGAAATAATGTATCTGATTTTCTAATTTCAAGGACAGCACTGATTCAAAATGCCTATTCCAATTTGAAAATAGCTTAGGAAGAGTCAAAGAGATCAACAAATTTGCAGTCTGCTCGGAAAAGATAATTCAAAATGAAGTTCACTTTAAGATGTCAACAGAAAAAATCTTTGAAATACGAAGAAAATTCACCACAGAAAACTTGCTTAGTAAATGACAAACCTGAATTTCTGGAAGCATCTTCTGGATGACAGGGTGACAACCACAATACATTGTAATGGACAATAGCCACACAGTTCCAGCACAACGTTCTTCTTTCCTGGTACTGTATAAAAGATCATCAAAAAGCTTTCTAGTAATCGCCTCTCTAACGGTGGAATGAAAATCTTCATCGACTGCATTTGTTCCATTAGCACTATACTTGGATAGTGATAAGCTCACATCTTCCATAAGAAAGTTGGAAGTCATGGAAAGTGAACTATAATTAGTCTTAAGAATCACATCAGCAGTTACAGGAACTCCACCCCACAAAAATGAGAGAGCCTCTCCAGCAGCAAAAAGGATGTCTTCAACCTATACAATGCCAGAGCTTCAAGGATCAGAGATTCTCCATTCTCTTATGTGCATATAATATGATCAAGTCAAATGAATTGTGTTCATAAACCTGTACCAACATATTCCTATGGCTACAATGATTGCTTACATGTTAACAATTATTGCCTATTTCATATTTTATGACTGCCACAATTATTATTATTTTTTTAATATTTCCTTTCAGTCAGCAATCAATTTTTTTATTTTATGAAGAGTAACATCTCTTCTTTTTCTTCCCAAACTTGTCTTTTCCCCTTACCTTTCTTTTTTTCTTTTTTTATTTTTTATTTTTTTTTATTTTAATTCCTTCTCAAAAAAACAAATAATATCTGTATAGAAACTTAAAGAAGATAAGACCTTCTTAGAGAAAGGATAAGACCTTCTTAGAGAAAGGAAAAGAGCAAAATACCTGGTCTTCATACAACAGAAATGCCATAAAGGTCAACAACAAAGAAAAACAGAAAACACCAAAAATCAAAAAAATCAAAAAAATCAAAAAAAATTAAAACAAAACACTGTCGTTCAAACACAGAGAACAAAATGAAGAATGCTCTCAAAAGCACTATTTGATTAAACCCGAAAAGACCAAAATATCCTAAGTAGAACATGATGCATTCCTAAATTGTACACTTAAACAAAAAATCAACATTCGTTCAGAAACAATTCATAAAAATAACAATTTGTGTATATTGAGTATATATAAGTGGTGGATGAATGAAACAGGCGAAGTAGCACTAAATAAAATAGTTTTCCACCAACCTTCGACCGGCAAAGACTGAAGATCAAATCAAGAGCAAGATTTAGACGAGAAGCTGATGTTTCCTTTACACAAAGATGTCCAATGGCAATGACAGTTTTCTGAATTGCTTTAATATCATCACCAGATAATAGCTTGCTCAACTTTTCGCGTACGAGTGTAAGAATATCAACTGCAGATTAATCAATTGGCCAGTTTTAATGTAATATCTTAGACCATGGTGCAAAGACATCATAAGGGAGGTTCAGACAGTTGATAAGATCATCATGTTAATACTAGTTACCTGGAGTAGAGTCAGTAATAAGTGATGGCAACGGAAATTGCAATGCTACATGACCTAAAGCTTGCATTGCAATTGAGGCCAGTGTCGCAGTCTCAGAATTAACTATATCAACAAGAAACTTAAGTATATTCTGAAACAATGCCTCTGGAATCTGCAAATATTATGTAAGACATTTCAGAGAAGCCTGAGTAACATGTACTGGTCAACACAATAATTACTTAAATTCCCAGTACCCAAAAGACATTTCAAGAGAGGCCAGATATCATCCTTGCATGGAAGATATACCATAAGAGAAAAAAAGTAAACATGACTTACAGAAGGCATCTTAGACATGCAATCTGCAGTAACATATCCTATTGCACATAATGCCCCATGCTGTGTCTCAAACCTGAAAATACTCAAAGTAATCTAATTAATATTAGGATTTGTTTACAAAAACAAAAGGCCACGTTGTTATTTTTCTTTTAGAAAAAATATGGCCTTGTTATTTTGGTTACAAAATAAAAGATATTGAAGATACAAAACCTTATAGCAAAACAAGATTTACAAAGCAAACTATATATATATTGAGGATACATGACACAAACCTTAACTTCTGTGTTCCGCTAAGTGAGGCAATTAATTCATTAATTATAGCCAATGATGCATCTATAGGAAGGGTAGAGGAGGCCACACCAAGTAACCGTGCTGCAGATTCACGAGTTTCCATGTCTATATGATTAAGTAATTGCTTTATCCATGAAATTTTCTTTGCATAGTGAGACGCTATCATCTATAAAAATAAAAAATAAAAATGTGTCGGAAATAGGAGAAATAAAAGAAAAGAAAAGAAGCATCTGACTATATTAGACTCTGTAATATTGACCTCTGGGATACAAGACCCTATTGCAACCAGTGCCTTGGAAGCATTGGCATGCAACTCAATGGATCCTTCGAAAGCCATAGCATGTTCTAGCAGTAAACACATATTTTCCACTGCAGATCGAAATGCAGACGATCCATCCGTAGATTTGTTTTGCTCCAATTCTGTCTCAAAGCACTTCAACAGGAATTTAATCACCACTACATATGTTTTTGAAGGAAAAAGAAGCCTTTGTTCCCTCATCTCAGTAGAGTTTAACAACTTCGGCTGTTGTCCAAGTATAAAATCTAGCATTGGTCCAAGTCTTGGATACTGTACATCAGAGTTTTGGCTGGTACTTCGCCCATCATCTTTCAGAAGAAGACCTTCAAGTGCCATTTCCCTACAAACAAACAAAAAAGGGGGGGGAAATATAAGGATGCCAAGGTTATACATATATATATGTGTGTGTTTGCTTGATCAACAAGAATCTTATACAAAGGAACAGTAGTACAACCACAAGAAATTCAAGGACCAATTAGAATTACTATCCCTACCCCCCACCCATCCCTGAATAAGTTACTGGATGCTGGCCATAATTATGAGTTCATTTTATTTTTAACATGTCAAACTAGTTTGGGTTTATGCTCTGACCCAAACTTTCTATTTCTAGACCAATCTCAACAACTACCTATAATTACAAACTCAGGCTAGCCAGGGCAGTCAAACTGGTAAACCAACCACCAAATTAACATGATCTTAAGGCTTTCTTGATAGGAATATGTGATCTTAAGTTTAACATTTGGACAAGTTAACTCTGTCCAAATCCTATAACTTGACCAACCCTAAAAAAGACCAAATTGGCTCACATAACCTCCATCTGAAGTTTGCAAGTAAAAAAAAAAAAGCTAGAAAGAAATCAAAATAAAATGTAAAAAGGTACAAAATTTATGAAGAAATATGTGCAACATGAATTTAGCACATCAACTCAAATTAGTGATTCTAAAGTCTACCACATAATGCGACCAACAAACCCAGCCTTGGCTGGTTGATCCCAGGTAAATGTACCAGTATTTCCAACCTAATAATCAGTAATGCTCTAAATCAGAGTTATTATGTCTTGTTCAATTTTCCAAACTACTGGTGATTAAGAAAGAGAGCAATGAGCCTTCTTTGATCTTTTAACCTATTCATTATCCAAACAATGAGGCCCATCACAAAAATTGAACCTAATTTGTATTACAACAAAGAAAGAACAGTTGTAGAACAGAAAATTTAATAATTATACAACAATTATAGATTCTAAATTTACAGTACCTTATATCCAAACGAGAATCAGCTGCCCCAAGCATACAAACAAATCGACTAGGGCAATGTTGTAAATCAAACAAGTTTGTTGCCCATCTCACGGCACAATATCTTACTTCACTTTGTTCCTGTCTCAGCACAAAGACATTTGGCTTCACTACGGAGTTGAAGGTTATGGACAGAAAAGAAAAAGTCAAAAAAAAGAAGAGTCACCATACTTAACAAATGTAAATGCAATACCTCTTCATAACTTTTCAGCAAAAGTGTCTCCAAGTCCTTCAATATGGTTGTTGAGGCTCCCTGTCAGCCAGAGTGGAATAGTTTGAATCAGCAAATAAAAAAATATATAGACACTTTCAAGACTTAATTAAGGGAGTTCCTGCATGTGCAATTTTAGTATTGGCAATTTATTATCTAGACCAATATCTTACGACCCTAATACTAAGAATTGAACCTCCTTTGAGGTTGTGGAGTCTCTACAATCATGTAGTCTATTTAATAAGCCTTCTGAACAAATTTATAATAAATGCAATAAGTGCTTAGATTTAGCCTTTTCCTTATAATTATGGATTGCCTTTTTTTTTTTTTTTTTTTTTTTTGGTATTGCCCTATATGAAATGAAATTATTTACAGGAGATAAATAATAATTGCATATACATACTAGTATTAGTTTAAAAACATCATAGCATCATTTTCTTTTATCTTATTTTGTCAAGAACCCGTATTTTCCTTCAGTCAACCATAATTATAATTATTATATGGACTTCTCCAAGTCTACAAGGGAACAAAATTAATTTTAGAAGACTGACAAATGGATTATCATTAACAACACTGGCGTGCTTACGACAAAACTACATCTGTTTGAGTGAAAGAAAGCTAATCTAAAATAAATAAATCCAAACTAAGAAAACTAGCATACCTTGTATGCACTAGAAAGGGAAATGGTTGCCTCCTGAATAATGAAGCGAAGTGACTCAGATTCTACTTTCAACGCATCAAAAAGACGTACAGCCATGTCAATCTTATCTCTGAAAGGAGAGATTTTCACCATCAGAAACTTTAACCTTTGAATTTGGATTAAAATTTCAAAGCACTTAAAGGAGGGCATTGAAAGAGAATTTCTAAGCCAAAAGAATAATGATGAAAGCTGGTACCAGAAGAAAGTATAAAACAAATGTAAGAACCTGAAAAGTTGAGGCATGCGCTGAGCAAGCAATCCAATAGCTTGGAAAGCAAAAGTTTTGGTATCCTTAGCAGTAGCATCTGATTAATTTGGTACACTACATTAATGAGATTGAACTGTATACAATAGCATAAAAAATGAGCTTTTACCCTCCAATAAGGTAATAAGACATAATGCACATCAAAAAGAAGAAAAAATAATTGATTACCTCTCCATGCGCAGTTACAAATGAGCTTGTACCCTCCAATAAACTCAACCCTAAGTACCTTTTGGTTTAATTTGTGAAGAGTGTGCTAGCTTATTACTCTTGTCAATTTCTTGTTTCCTATTGAGGGCATGCAGTTCTTGCTGTTTCTGTAAATTCTCTTCGGTGTATTTCAACAAGCAATCCTCAAACACCCATTCATCCCATCTGTTCACAATTCAGCAGAAGACAGAGAAACAAAAAAAAAATTCGCAATCCACTTCTATGGGTGATCTATAGAACTTGGCACCTAAAAAGGTAAACATTGTGCAATGAGAAATGCATATTTTAACAAATTAACTAGACACATTACACTTGTATAGACAAGAAAGCTCTGCAAGAGTTTAACAAGTATGTTAAAGTAAATTATAAGTGAAGTTGAAGTTAGGTACCAATTCATGCTCAGAAAATCTGTTTTCTCATGCAGCGGATCCCACTTCAATAGCTCCAGCCTCACGTATGGTGAAAATATAGAAGGAACGCTTAACGACATGTAAGCATCTCTGTATGTGGAAAAATAATCTCTCTTCCATTCTTCAAACCTTTCTTTAACCACTGAAAGTTGGGAATATTCCTCAGCAGCGTCACTGAAAATTTCATCAGCAGTCTGGAGCAATTGTTTACGGTGCGACTGGAATGCTGTACTCTCACTATCACTCTCGTCAGTGCTTGATTCTCCGTCAATTCTTTGATTGGGACCATCCACTTCCATCGATGATAATCTCTTGGAATCAAACCTAGATTTCCTACGCTGACGAGCTTCAGCTCTTGCTTTCATATCCATACGTTTCTGCAGGTTTATATCTCTACCAAATTCATCCAACTTCATGGGCAGATTTTTTTGTTCTCTTAAGGTAGCAGATGCAGCTTGTGCAGCAATTTTGGCAGCTGCAACCATGTCAATAGTGCTATCTTTCTTGCTGAGAACAGATATTGCTGCATTAACCTCTACTTCTACCTCGATCATTTCATCATCATTATCAGCGGTTCTTCTTTCTACAATAGCCAATGCACGTTTTTCATGAAGTTTCTGCATTTGCTCCTCAAGTTCCTCTATGTAGGGAGCTTTATCCTGAGAATAAGTGTCAAGGCATAATAAGTACAGTTCAACAGGCAATGCACCACTTAGAGACATTTTGAGAAATGAGAACACAACCAAAAGGAATATAAAAAATTTGCAATGGAAAACGGATACCTTGCCTTTATAAGGCAAGCTTATTGGGAAAACGTAACACAAGTTACACAACAATCACGAAAATGAAAGAGGTTGACTAGCAACCTTTCAGTTAAAGGCTACATTGTTGAGTTGATTTTCATCCAAACAATGGCGATGTCATTTATATGGCATCTGGATAATATGTGTCAGTACAATATTGAGTTAGGTCAGTATGAAAAAGTTGGAGAGTTTCGATAGAACAGGCTTGAAAATAAAAGTTTCAATTATGCGGCTGGCATGAACGCAAGAGTTGTGCCAATTATACATCCTATTTGGCCAACTCTAATTTCCTCCACTTCTTTTTTTTTTTGAAATAAATTTCCTCCACTTCCATGTACTTGAATTTCACAACTGTTGTTTACTATTTACTACTAGTTGTTTCTTTTCTTTTGCGTGCTTCTATTTTCTCTATCTACTAATTGATAAAATGCCTGAACTTCTATTTTATATTTTCTTTCTATTTTATCTATTTACTTTCAACTGCCTCAACTTTGACTTCACAGTTATCATTACTATTTACTTATGCATATATCAAATGCTATAGTTAAAATATTCAATGTAAAGACATAAAATAGTAATATTATTGAAAAGGTTTCCCCTTAACTTATGCCTAACGAATAACCCATAAGGCTTCTAATGAAAAAAAAATCAGAACTATAAGCAACAATCAAAATTGGTAAGCAAAATAAAATAGGCGAGTAAGTAGTGCGACATGCATTAGATATCACATCCAAAAATGCATAATCACCTTACAAAAAAGCAATTTTTATTGCCCTTCAACTGTGAATACCTTATTTGATAAGGTGCATTTAGTCATTTATAATCGAAGTGGCTAACTGAAATGAAATAAACTACATTAATATATATATTTATATTGAATGTCAAATACGTTTTGGTTGCTAGTAGACCTTTTTAAACTTGTAGCCTTTAAACACTTAGAAACATTTGTTTGACTTGGAATGTCAACTACCTACTAAGAGATTAAGATATTTTTTCTCTTCTAAATGCTTTGAACTTTAAACTCATATTCCGTTTTGAATATGCCTAGCCTCATATGTCATACGAGTTTTCTCCTCTTGCATGCCTCTGCACTCTGCTAGCCAATTTTGATATCACAAAGTATTTTACATCCTATTATTGAAAGAGGAGGGAGGGAGGCAACAAGAGATAAAACAGAAATACTTAAACTAAGGGAGAGAAAGGGGAGAGAAACAAAAAAGGGGCAAACACCGAACAAGCACAGATATCACACAAATTCAAGCAAGAACCTGGAAATAATTTAAGCTCGTACCTGCAGAAAATCGCAAATAATAGACACAAAGTCACGAAGCTTTTGCATGCACTTGTACTTCTCATCAGCAGCAGATAGAGATTTCTCAAGAGCGGTGATATTTAATAATGAGGCGGACAAATTTTCATCAGTCTTAATCAGGGACGACATAGTTCTACCATGAGATTCCTGAAAATTTATATAGAACAAGAGTGATCAGATATGCAGAGAGTTAAAAACACATAAGATTACAAAAATTTCTACCCAAAACATCTTCTATGATAAAGGAATTGCATTCTCAAAATCTAACAATACTCCAAACTAGAAGCAAACAATCAAGTATAGCACATTTCTAAATGGAAATGACGAACTATCAAGTATTCAAGTTTAAATTCAAACTCAGCAGCAAGAATGCCATTTCATACCTTAAGTCTCCTCACATTCTCTAGCATAGCTTTCCTTGCAATCTCAGCTTGTTGAGGAATAGAAATCATCCCCAAACCTTGTGATTCCGCAACTACACCTCCTATACTCGTACTAGCAGGCAAAGTTTGTCCCAAATTGTACCCAGAAGTTGCTTGGTGAATAGACTTCTGTTGGGGTAAACTCTGAGCCACAGGAACACCAGTTGTGACCACCCTACTCGACCCATCATCCACTCTCTTCCCCAACCCCTTCCTAAACTGCTCTTCCTCCCAAATTTTCTCCTCCTCATCCTCATCATCCTCAGGGATATCCTTCTCCAACCCCATTTCCATAGCTCTATCATCCACATCCTCAAAAACACCCTTTTTTGCTCCTTCCTTCTTCTCCCCAAACATAGCAATGCGGGTTCGAAACTCCGGTTCTTCGTCACTCAAACCCTCCACCGCACCATGGTTACTTCCTCCATCCAAAGAGATAAAATCCGGCGCCGCTGCCCGCGACTGCCGCAGCCGTTCCCTCTTTGCCCGAATTGCATTTATAGTAGCTTGATCAGGAATCAACGACCCAGATGAATCCCTCGTCTTCCCAATCCCCATTGAAGCCAATCTAGCCTCGGCGTCCTCCTCCTCCTCCCTAAACAAACTACCCCTTTTCTCCTTAATCCCATCCTCCTCGTCATCAGAATCCAACTCCCGAGCTTCTCTCACCGTTTCAGAGATCGAATTACTCGGTTTCACAAGCCCCTTAAGCAGAATTATAGGTTCGGCAGAGGGTTTCGATTCTGATGAAGCTCGAGAGCTGGCCAGAGTTCGCGTGTTCTTCTGGAGCTCCAGGAGGGCTTCTTTGGTGTAAATTCCGGCCTGAGGTTGAACATTCGAGGTCACAGAAGGAGAGGCAGACGAAGAATGAGAAACGCGATCTTTAAGCGCGGTTATCTTGTGCGAAGACGATGGCTTGCTCAATCGAGAAGAGGGCTTACTCGAATTGGAGGTTCTGGAAGAGAAACGAGACCGAGCTTCGGCGCCTTCGCCATCGCCTTCGCCCTCTTCGTCGTCGGCGAAACTGAGGAGTTTAGGGGTTTGGGTTAGCGGCTTTCTCGACTTGGTGGTCGAAGATGAGGTGGAGGTCGATGAGGGTTTCGAGAGGGATTTGGTTGTTGTTGTGGTGGTGGTTGTGGAAGGTCCTTCGTTTTCGTCGTCGTCGTCGCGGCCGGCGCGGCGGCGGAAATTTCTGGTTCTGCTGCTCATGGTGGCGGAGACGGAGAGAGCCTAGGAGAGGGAATTGGGATTTTACGAAAATTTTGGTGGACGCATTCGGTGGAGGCTGAGTCGGTTCAACTAAACAAGTGTAGGGGAATTTACAAAACTAACTCCCAAATGAAAGCTCTTGCGTTTGAGAACTTAGAAAGGTAAAACTGTAATTTTATTACTTGTGTTAAATCAATGATAAAAAATGAATTTTCATGGAAAAAATAATAAAAATCTAAGTTGGAGGTACCGGGCCGTTGGTGGAATTTGTTGTGAGCATGAATGAATATATTTCGATATATCTAATAAAATATTTATTTTGTAAGATGTATAATATTAATATTAATATTGATATCGATATTTTTATAATTTTAATATAATAATATTTATTTTTTTATTTTTTTGTGATATCGATATCGATATTTTTATAAATTTATTTTTGTGATATTTTCGTTAATTGTGATATTTTAATCCTTAGTTGAGAGATAGATTTTAAAATTTAAAGATAAAAATATTATTAAAAATTTGGACCGTTACTCTTTTTTTTTTTTTTTTTCTTTTTGTAAGGGAGCATTTGCCCCTGTTAGTCACAACATAGGTCTG
>WUAT03451137.1:0-16835 GCA_010015005.3 Ulmus americana
CGGTACTTTGCGGAGCCGGTTGCACATGAACTTTGACGCACTCTGCGGGGGGGGGGGTGTTCGCTCTTCGGCCTCCTTGTTAGTTTTTTTTTTGTGTGTGCAAAGTTTGGCTTGGAGTGTCCTGTCTAGCCCCCTCTTCGTTATCCTCCTCTTCTTCATCTTCTCCCTTCAAAAAGGGGTTGATGATTGGGCAAGTTTGAAGCCCCCTTTTTTCCATCCTTGTGTGGAGGTCTTCGATAGGAATCTTGACAAGTCTTTTTTACCTGCTGGGGAACTGTCTAGTTCCCAAACCTCTATAACTTCTTTTTGACTCTCGGGTGCACGAACTAGCATTGTGTTTTCCGCCTTGGCCTAGAGCTAGGCCAAGAGACTCCTCGGGAGCAGAATTTTATGCCTGAACAACAGTAAATGGCTCAACCTTAAGGGAATTTTGAGCTTGGCACCGTTGGTCCAGGATGATGCTGTCCGGTGGACTTGTCGTTGTCTTTAAAAAAGCCCCTTTCTTTTCCCTTGCCCATATCTTTGGCACCTGAAATATCCAAAAATAAACTAAGTTAGAATAAAATTATAAAGGAAAAATGAGAAGCAGTTCATGTCTAATTATACCTTTGACTAGGGGAAGTTTGGCATTGTTCAACTTCTCGAGGTCCTTGAGAGTTGGCACTGTTTTCATAACGTCCTCCCCGGGCAAGACGTCTACTACATGGCAGATGAACTTCATGAGGCTTTCCCGAATAAGCCTATTTCTTTTGTTGTCCAAGGCCAAGTCCCAAATGGCCTCTTCAAGTTTGTTCGAGGTAAAGGGGTTTAATTCTTCTATCCCTGGGGTTTCAACAAAATACCCTTCCAAATACCTATATTTGGCTAAAGCTATTCTTGATTACAGAACCTTATAGTGCCGATGGAAAATGGAAGCTTCAAAATAAAATTTAGCTCCTGGATGAGGATTGATTAGTAGTCCAAGAGCAAAGGCTTTTTCCATCCGGAGGCAACTTCAAAGGAAGTTTGCAGCATTTCTTCACGAAGAGTGGTTTGGGAGCACCACTGCCCGGATACGACTACTACCTCATTCTTCCAGTTTTTCTCAGACTACTATGTTGCCCGGAGCCCAGTTGGAGAATGAGTAAATTCTGGAGGAGTTGTGGTTGTCATTTATTTGATATAATATTCAGAATCTTTCCAGAGGAAGAGCCCGGTGGCCGCTGAGTTTGAAGAGGACAATGGTCCCTACTAGCATCTAAAAAGCATTCGGACTGAGCTATCCCAGAGCAATGTCCAATGCATTCAGCATTCAGCAAACTTCCCAAGGTAAAGGGATCGAAACTCCAACCACGATAGTTGTCGTGGGAAGAATGATGGAGTCTTCTAGGGGGTCAAAGGGAAGAGTATTCCCTAAAGTTGCAAGATTGGCCTCGAAGATGTTTCCATACATGAGCACATTAGACAATCTTTCATCTGATAGAGGCCAGAAATTTTGTTGGTCGAGAGTCCACCCAGCTGATTTGCCCTTAGACTTATGTTTTGACTTTTTCTCCTTGGGCTGAAACATGACTTGTTATTTTGCCCGATTGGTGTGGTGACCAATATGTTTCTCCGAAGAGTCTCCCAATGAAAGAATCTAGGCAGTATCAATGGTCCCAGATTCGAGAGACCCAGCAAAATGTTTAATGATTCTCTAATAAGCAACACGATTAACGTTAGTTAATTCTATTTGGCGAGCTGCTTCCCGAATGTCTTTGTATCTTTTTATATGCTCCAATCTGGTCGGATCTGCATTAAAGTCTAAAGTTAGTGCTTTTCTTAGCCTAACAATGACCTCATTGGATTTACGTGCAAATTCAGTAAAAGGTGTGATCGGGATTGAGGCTAGTCTTTCTTTTTCTTTCAGATATTCTTGCCTAACTCATATCCCTAGTCTTCGAACCTGAGGAGACGTGTTTTCTATAACTAAGTTGATGTCTTTTATATACTCTTGTTCGGTCGTAAAACATGGGTAACTAGAAGATTCGGCTTTAGGAGGGGGATTGGGATGAGAATTCCTAATGTCCCTGGATACTAAATTGACGCCTGATCTTAAGCTGATTGGTTCCATTTTCTGACTAGATAATGAGTTTTGCACCAATAAACATTCCAGGTCATAGGGGAGGAACTATTCGGCTCAAACATGCAAAATTACCCGAATAGATTCCACTATTCGAATGATTATCCTACTCCTAAGAATGTAAAGGGAAAGTAAGGCTTTATGCCTCTTTACCCTTCTAAAAAAACCCTTTTTTTCTTACAAGCAAAAATGCATTTTTAGGAGTCAAAAACATTACTATATACTAATAAAAGCACAATATCTAGGGTTACGATCTAAAGAATACTCTAAATTAAATGGGGATTTATCCCAAACACATTATCTAGATGTACATAGCGAAAAATAAGGCTGGAAAGGGAAAAACAATGCCTAGATTCCTCATTTGTTCCTGTTTCAAACAAATCGAGTTAGAGTACATAAACATAAAAGCGTGAAATCGAAAGCAAGAGCAAATCAAGTTGAGGAGATTATTGTTATATTCCCCTTCGGAAACTCTCCAACCAGTTTGCTTAACCCTCATTGTCGTATGAAAGGTAGATAGTGAGTTGAACACAAGCTCACTCAAGTTGCAGAGTTTGGAGGAGGATGGTGAGATGCTTTGAAGAAGATGAACTTTAGGGTTTTGCTTGAATTTTAGAAAGTAAAGTGATGAAGATGGACTTATTATGATAGCTTGAGCTTTATATAACCCAGTTCTAACTGAGGTATAACAAGGGTTAAACCTTGGGTTACCCTATTTAAAATTTGAATGTTGAGTGTAAGTAAACCCTCAAAAAGACTCGAGGCAATAGAGGGCGACATGTGGCATAAAGCATCTGCCATCCAAGTTGTTTCAAGTTTATTCAGGAATCTCAGTCATCATCCCCTTTAATTATTGATGTCAGATGACAGCTTGTATTTCACTCAAAGTCTCAGACGTACCTTTTCTCGAGGCGCGTGGGATGATTGGATTTAATTCCAATAATTTAACAAAATTAATGCGGGAAAATAAAAGATATTTTCCCACCATTTTAAATAAAAAAAATTCAATTTTGAATTTCAAATAATAATTTGTACAAAATAAAGTATATATTATTGCAAGATGTCCCGAACTGAATTACAAGATTTTGGGAATTATTGTATCGAACATTTGGTTCTCTTGAAGTATGCTCGATTCATTAAAATTTGTGGTTCGACTTTATTTCTAAAAGTGCTTGGGAAATTAATTGTTGGATGGTTCAAATACTTTGAGGTCTTGCCGATTTGTCTTCTAACCTGCAAATTTCCAGTTCGGTGTTCACCTGATCAGGTTTGACTAAACAGACAAAGCGACGGTACCCAAAGTAACATGCTTGGGAGGGGGAAGAGGCAGTATTTTTAACTCCATAAAGTTGCTCGAAAGAAGCTCAAATTTGGATCCAAAGATTGGCAAGTCCATTCCCTTCCCGAAGCCAATAAACTTGGGGAGGAATTGTAGTATCCAGATTTAGTTTACAATAAAATACAATAAATAAGGTGATGATGTCCATTGATTGAGGAAAGTCAAGAGAAGAGCCAAATGTGTTCGGCTCAAACATGTGTTCGGTTTGGCAAGGCATTTTGTCCGGACAGGTTTTTCCAGACATGTGAAAATACTCCACCGCCTCAAGTCCTAAATGGGATTTGATGGACCATTTAATGAGATTAGATAGGCCATTTATGGATTGTTAGGTTAGATATTATGTGTAATATTATTATAATAATGCTCACCTCATTTGCCTATAAAAGGAGGGGAGCATTCAATGTAAATTTACGTTCATTTACTTCTCCCAACCGCCTAAACATTTTCTCTCTCTAGAAATCTACTTCCTTCTTTCTTGTTGTAATCTCAAAGCCTTTAAGCATTTATAAGAGCACCAAGTTTTGTTTTTTATTATTATTCGAGCATTTATTATCTCAAACCTACCACAAAGAAATCCTCATTAATTCTTATTTGATCGTTAAATCAAACACTTTTGAAATTACATATTGTTAAACCGGAAACGGACTTAACAATTCATTTCGCAGCTCACTACTACGGAAAAAATTTCAATCCATGATAAAAAAAAAATTCAAGGTTTAAAAATGATGTCGGATCCACTAATGCGGAATGTTTTGGCATCATTTTAAAACCCTTGCTAAAAGAAACAATGCCGAAATAAGAAAATTGCGTCAGTTTGTATGGCAAAACCGACGCTGTTTCTAGATTTTGGCATCGGTTAAAGCACCATTTTTTTATTTGGATTTTGTTCAATTTTCTCATGGGTTGCCAAATCCAATGATTTCAATTACGGCCCACCTATTACAGAAATTTTTTAGAATTCCAATAATAAACCAACACTAAATTGATTCATAAACAACAATCAAAACATTAAAATTAAAGATTTATAAAAAAAAATACAATATCACTAAATCAAACTACATAACAAAAAAGGTTAAACTTAGCTATATATCTTGAGCTTTAATCCTCATCAATGGCATTCTCATTAATGTATTCTACCCATTTTTTTTGGCAAATTTCATTTAAGTCCTTCATTGAGTAGACGTCATCGATGAAAAACTGCGTTACAAATTCATTTTCTTAACTAGTTTGAAACAAAATTAACTATACAAATTTGACATTTGAAAAAAAAAATTTAGTTTCTTACCCCTTGCACAAACTTCGTCATGTCGCCTGGTCTGGAGAAGATGATATCCATAAACTTTGTGACGTAATATCCACATTTAATGCGATTATCTTGATTTGGACACTAAAAAGCCAAATTTATAAACTTAAATTAGTTAATCGATATTACATAAAGTTAACTGACATTGCAATTAATGACCACTAAAGAGCCAAATTTATAAACTTAAATTAGTTAATCAATATTACATAAACTTAATTGACATTGCAATTAATGACCTTACCCTTAATTGTCTCCAATCGATATATTTTTTTATGGCCCTAATGTTTCCTTTTGAAGAAGTAGAAAGAGCTTGGCCGGGGTATTTTCATCGAGTCCATACCCTAAAAACAACAAATATAAGTTAATATTTGAATTCATTAGTTTCTTAAAAAAAACAAATAACGTGTTATATAATATCACATGAAATACTTATGTTTCGAATAATTTTTTTTTCGTCAGCTCCATATAATATGCACAGTCTTGTTGAGGAAAAAAAGTATCAAAACCCAATGGTTCCTACATAAAGTATACAAAAAAAAAAAGTTAGTGATTTTCAACTTATAACAAATATTAGAATAAATTAATGTAAAAAATTTACCCAATATTCATTGGAGCTAAAATGTAGTTGTTGCTAGTTTAGGAAACGACCTCTCGAAACTGTACAACACATTAGGTAAACTTTACCCTACATGGAAGTATAAAATTTTAGCGGTCAACAATTTATACTACAAAAACCAATTGTAAATCTTTAAAGTTTTGAAATACTTGCTTCATGTAAAGTGCAATGCAATTTGCACTAATCTCTTACATAGTGGCAAACTGCACAATGTTATTAGAGTCGATGATACACTTGACCTCTTGCCCCAAAGTTCACTGGATAAATGAAATCTAAAGAGTCCAGTAGTAACATTGACTTTCTTTGCTAATTTGTACAACGCCTTCAATCTACTGGGCATTTGAGTGATCTTCATCTGAAGTCCTCCAGAAGTACTAGATTGATGGATGTTTTCTTAGTCTCACCTACAACAACATAAATGTAAATGTGTTTGACATACATACATATAAATAATATAAACAATTCATCAAATTAATAAATATAAACAATTAATCATATCGGGTCATTAATAGGGACGGGTAGATACTCTGGCCAAATGACATAAGTCCTAACGGCATCCACAGTGGTAACTATTTCATCCCCTATTGGGAATATCAATGAAGTCACCACTAGGGAAGTCTGCACGAGGACTCGCACATTACCAACTCCAACTAGTTGTTATGAACATAAGAATATCTAACAACCCAATTGAGTTGTGTCAATCCTACGGCCACTTTATTTTCTATGTTCCCAAAACACCTCCTCCTACAATACAAAACTCACATTAGATTTATAAAAAAGATAAGACGTACATTATTTATATTTAGTTAGACATTTACATGTCTGCCCTTCAGTGGGGTCAAGATCGACTCCACATGTATTTCATCTCCAAACTGAGCTTGGGGACGTCCCTCAAAACTCCCCCTAGCACTGTTCCCCATCTCCTTTCAAAGCATTTGCTACTCTACAACTGCTGCATTTGCTCCACAACTCGATTGAAATTATTTTGCACTTGTTTGGCGAAGCCTTTATTTTGTGAAGTATTCTATGTGTTACTCCAATTATGATGCTTGCCCAAACCCTGCACTCTATAGGGGTTATCCTGTTAGAAAAATAGTAATAAAATACACAGTAAAAGGGGAAATTTTAAAATTTATTTTAAAACCAAAACAAGATTCAAACTCATAATGTTATGTACAATAAATTAAATCATGATCAATTACCTCTTATAGTCCGGAATGCATCTAGAAGAGCCTCAACCAACTGGTATTCTTTGCTATCCTCAAGCAACCAAACCGATGTGTGTGTGGGCACACCTCTGATGAATTCTACAAGACTCTCCACAAGCAATTCCTAGAAATGAAACTCTCTAGATCACAGTAGTGCAAAGTAAATTACCGGGATCTCTATTTTTTTTTATCTGCCTCACTTGTTTCTTTCTAAAGTGATAATACTCTCTATGTATTAATCATTAATTAATATATCACAAATAGATATAGATAATATCTAATAAGTTTTTCCTATTTAATTAAATATATCTTAAAAGGAAAATATTTAATCAAATAAACTTAGTTAATATCTAAGATAATATCTTATCAATATCTCATAATAAGATTCATAATTCAAATATACTTATATTTGACCTAATATCTCATTAAAATATCTAAGATATTACATTTGAATTAAATATCTCTCAACAAGATCCATAATTCAAATACAATTATATTTGAACTAAATATCTCATAAAAATATCCACAATTTAAATATATAATTATATTAAAAATATAAATAATCATTTAATATAAATTAGAAAATCAGGCTGAAAAGCCAAATTTCATCTATGGGTTCACGTTCGTCCGGTCGACCGCCTGAAGGGTTTGGTCAACCGGAGCCTGCTTCATCTGGACGTCTAGACAACCTCTTCTGGTCGACTGAACACCACAGAAGCTTCAGTCCTCGTGTCGCAGTTTGTTCGGTCGACTCGTCTGGTTGACCTAGAACTGTCATTCTAAGTATCTGTTTGGAGTAATTTGAGCTAGCAAAGGGACCCACTGAACGTACATAATCAAGCTCTAATAATCATATATAAATTAACTCTAAGTCAATTTTCTAATCAATTATTAACTTCAGAATTACTCCACTAAAAACCCGAAGTTGCACTCTTGATTACATACCGTAATTACAAAAGATATTTAACCTTTTGTCCACGATCAATCATTTATGTATCATCCCCATGTGTTATCAATATCTACTCGAGGTCTAGTCCGTTTAACCTCATCGATCATTCTATCTTAAGTTCAATCATTCTATAACAGAAAGGCCCAGTTTATAAAAACAGAATATCATTTGAACAACACATGCTCAAACTATGATATCTCTTTTGCTTTTCATTAACCCGAATAATTCCTTAAGAGGATAACCTCAACTCTAACTAGAGCCATGGATTTTATATATATGAATCATGCTTTATCATTTACAAGTCATACCTAATATAATGGAGTAATTAACCTACTATCGTAGAGGTTTCATCCTTGGTATATCAAAAGACAAAAGTCGCAAACAGGACATGAAATCATTTTAGGATTAAGATGAAATACATGTCTATGATTATTAAAGCAAATTGATTATATCAATCGGATATGTTAAATCAATTCCACTTTAGGTCCTAGCCCAATGTACATCCACCACTAGGATATTCACCAATGTATCTATCTAGGAGTTTAACTCCGACAGTCAAGATAAGTTATCTCTCCAATGAGATATAGATTCATAACAATCTTAACATGAATAAAGTGTCCAGCTTTATTCCATCAATTACGGACCTTGTATTTAAACTATATTCTTGACATTGTATCTTTCCACTTATGAATCACTCATATGTCCAATTCAAGGTTTATATAATATAGTTTACTTGCATATATTCAACAAATGACTATAAATATGACACAATTTAATAACTTGAAATAAAATTATTTTATTACTTAATCAAAATATTGTTAATACATAAAAAATGTATCTAACCCTATGGCACAGATCCTAACACTGCTTACATCTTCAATGATACTTATTTCCAAGGTTTTTTCTATGCTGGGTGACTCCAAGGTCTCGATTGGTATTGAATTCGGCAAGGCTTCCTTAAGGCCATTTGCTAGGTGGGCGAGCACATCAGCGTTGGCATTCTCGACTCATAGTACCTGGGCAATAGTTATTGAATCAAGTTGGTCCTGTAATTTTTGCACTTTTGCTAGGTAGGCAATCATTTTCTCGCCCTTGGCCTGATATATCGAGGTGACCTAGTTCACAACCAACTAAAAGTCACTAAAACCTTGGAGGTTTCGAGCGGAGACTTCTCATACTAAGAGTAACCCCACAATCAATGCCTCATATTCAACTTGATTGTTTAAGGCCTAAAATTGGAAGTGGAGCGCGTAACATAACTTGACGCCTTCTGGACTGACCAAGATAATGCAGGCCAAATAGCAACTGTCGGTAGATGACCCATGAACAAATAAACTCCAAACGTTGGCCCAAGGCATACCGGCATCAATTGGCACAAGGTTGTCCTCGGTCATCTGATAAGTTTATTATGCCACAAAATTCGCATACGCTTGCCCCTTGCTGCTGATTTTTGGCTTGAAGTGGATATCAAACATGCTAGGTTCTATGGCTTATTCAGCCATCCTTCCTAGGCTTGACAAACACTTGCTTTAATGAAAACTTGGTCGGTACATGAGTCGTGTGAGCCTGAAAATATGGACGAAGCTTTTGAGTGACACATCAATTGCGAGGGAGTTTTTCCATTCAGTATACCTTGTCTCGGCATCGAGAAAAGCCTTGCTTGTGTAATAGATTAGCTATTATTTTCCGTCCTCTTCATGTCCAATGCCGAGTTGACTGCTCCTTGGGAAATTGCAAAATACAACATTAAGGTTTCCCATTCCTTGGGTTTAGATAGGAATGATGTCTGCCCCAAATACTATTTCAACTCTTGAAAGGCATCTTCGCACCAAGTAGTCCACAAAAAATCCTTTCCCCACCTCAACACCTTGAAGAAGGGGTGGCATTTGTTGGTAGCGCTCGAGATAAATCTGTTCAAAGTTGTGAGTCGGCCAGTCTTTGGACTTCCTTTACCTCCCGAGGTAACTTCATTTACAAGAGAACTCTGATCTTGGCTAGGTTTACCTTTATAACCCTATGGTGAACCATGAATCCCAAGAACTTTCTTGAGGCAACCCTACAGGTTTCTAATGTGCTCGGAAATTCTAAGACTTTTAACCAACATATCATCGACATAGACTTTCATAGTCCACACAATTTGGTGTTTAAACATTTTATTGACGGTAGATGGTGTCGACATTCTTTAATCCGAACGACATGACCTTGTAGCAATAAAGACCTTGATCGGTGATAAATGATGTGTGTTCTTGGTCCGCCTTGTGCATATGTATTTGATTATATCCTGAGTAAGCATTTGTGAAGCTTAGTAGTTCATGGCCAGTCATTACATCTACCAATTGGTCAATCCTTGGCAAAGGGAAGTTGTCCTTTGAACGCGCCATGTTCAGGTTGGTGAAGTCTATGCACATATGTAAATTTCCATTTGACTTCTTAATGAGAACAACATTCTCTATCCACAAATGGTAGTTACCCTCTCGGATGAATTTTTCCTTATACAGCTTGTCTACCTCGGTATTGATCGCCGCATACCGTTTTGCGTAAAATCTCGCCTTTTTTTGTTTCACGAGTTAGCATGCAGGATCAATGTTGAGGCAGTGGGTTATGATGCTTGGGTCTTTCACCGATATGTCTTTGTGGTTCCAAGAAAATACATCTCGATATTCTTTCAAAAATTTGATGAGGTTAGACCGAAGTTGTCCTCTTAACGTTAATCCTATCTTTACTGCCTTAGATGGGTTATCTTCAAAGATTAGTACTTCAGCAAGCATCTCCACAATTTCACCATGGGTCTCGATAGTGTCCTTTTGCATGTCGAGTTCATCAATTTTTTGTCATCCACAAAATTGACCCTATGCGGCCCGATGAGTACATGATAGTCACGAGGATCAGACTATCAACTTGGTGTGTGGTGCCACTTTCTGCACCGTTGCCTTGATTGGCTGATATTGTTGATACAGAGCCTAGTAGCTCAGTGGTCTTTTGTAGCTCGGTTGGTTGCTATAGCATATCAGTTTCTCAACTCTAGCTAGCACCACCTTAGTACACCAATTCCACCTATGGTGGGAAACTTGACCATTAAATGGTAAGTTGAATTAATTGCTCTAATGGAATTCAGGGTTAGGCTTACCAATGATAGCATTGTAAATAGACAGGTAATTAACCACTAAAAGTCCACTGATTGCAAATGTTGACATGAACGTTCTCCAAGCTCAACATGAAGGGTGAGAATCCCCTCGGCATGAAGCGTGTGGATGGTAAAGCCGTGCAGCGAGGTGTGGATTGGTTCCATCCTAGCGCCAACCAAGTTCATCTTGTTTAATATCAATGTAAAAAGAATGTCTGCAAAGCTACCGTTATCAATCAAGATGTGGAATACTTTTCGCCCAGCGCTCCTCAATTTTACAACTATTGCATCATTATGCGAATGGATTAGTGGCCGTACTTCTACCTTTAGAGAAAGTGATTGGATGGTCTGACATCTTTGGCACTTTATAGCTAAACTCCGCAAGGTTAACACATTGCATATAGGGGTTCTCTCGCGCCATTCGAACATAAGACTTATGAGCTTGGTTTGTGTCTTATGTAGTTGGCCCCCCTATGATGGTTCGCACTTCAATTTCTGCCACCTAATTTTTAGGGGCTCTTCCACCTTGGTTCCTCTTGACATATTCCCAAAGCTTACCCCTTGGAATTAACCTCTTGATCTCGTTCTTGAGTTGTTTATAGTTATCAATAGTGTGTTCGTGATCTCGATGGAAATGACAATACTTGTTCCAATCTCATAGAGCCGGATCTCCTTTCATGGCAACTAAGTAGGTGAGGAGTCCCCAGCTCTCGACCTGGGCCAGGACTTCCGTCAGCATAATTACATGTGGGGTAAAGTTTTCGTACTGAGGTGGCATCTGGTTCCCGTCTGAGGACCGCCGACCCTAACATCTCTTGTCCCGACGATTTCTATTAGTTTGCATGGTGGTTCCTTCTAGGCGACATTTGGTTCCTCCTGAGCTGGAGCCAACAAGTTGGTCTTGACTTAATTTGCTTACTTCTAGAGTTGAAGCTTTCTCAACATCAATGTGTTGTCGTATCTCGACAATGAGCCCTGCAAAGTGGTTGGCCTCTTCATTAATATGAGGTATTTCAAGATGGTCCCTTCACAGATGTTGTTCATGAGGTGGGTTTGAGCGGTAGTCTCATTCAAGGTTGTCAATGCACATTGCCTCTTAGACAAACTGTGATAGGAAGGACTCGGTTGACTCATTGAAACCTTGCCTCAAGGTGACAAAATACTTTGCTGGTTTCCTTTGTGCTTTGTGAACGAAAAACTGAGAGCTGAAAGTTTTGGAAATCTGTTGAAAGCTGGATATCAATCCATGTTAGAGGGTATGGTACCACTACTGGGACACGATCTTGAGGGTAAGAGAGAAGGCTCAGCACATAATGGCTCCTAATACCTTGTTGAGCTCCATCCAACTCCAATACGATTCCAAGTGTTCAGTGGGGTTAGTAGTCCCCTCATACTTGATGTCTGGCATCTTAAGTCTACGATTTAACTCTTCCGACATGATCTCCCGAGTGAAAAAAGATTCCACCTCTACTATCATTTCGTCTAGGTATCCCGTGTTTGGTTTACATTGGTGAATCTCCTCGATTTTCCTTTGCAAATATTGAATTTGATCGGTCATGGGATCATGGCGACGACCACCTATGGTGTTGCACTGGCATTTAATGATTCCCACTCATCTTAGTATCAGTTGTTGATAGTCCTTTGTGATCCATACTGCCTAGCCGACATGGGCACCTGTTCCTAATGTGTTCTTTGGGATCAACGGTCATCGTGTCCCGCAGCTCGGGATCCTTGTAGTTCTTAGTCAAGGCAGTCAAAAACACTGACCCAACTTCTTTTTGGTTGGTCCTGCCGACTTGCGTTGGGATGTTTGGGATTTTAAGGTGGACACGAGTCGCCTTGCTGCTCCATCAGATGTTGTCTTGATGCTGGTACCGATACTTGAACACCGAGTTGCTACATAGGCTTTGACATTGATATGTCATGCTCCCTGTTAAGCTTGTGGTCCATCTGGATGATGGTGTTGGTGAGGTAGAGGTAGTGCGGGATTGCAAGCATTCTGACTCCTGTAGGGTCGTCTTCTCCCCCGATCTAGAAAAAGTTGAGCTGGCTGGATAGCGGGCTGGATGATTGAACGGCAGGCATTAAGGTTGGAGGCATCCCATATGAAGGGTCATCAAATGGATTGTTGTTAGCACTACGGACTGCAGCTCAGGTCTGTCAACGACTTTTGACCGTCACACTGACCAGAGGAACAGTAGTGGTACATGTATTGGATAGTGAGAAGACTTGAGAGATATGAAGATGCTATCAACACAACTCCCTCTTTCTAGCATCAAATGTTGTAGCTGATATCTTGCTCGGTGCTAAATCTCAATTCGGCACTGCTCTCTCGCCTCTATACTCTTGCAAGAAAGATCATCGTAAGTGGTGGAGGGTCGCTCTCTGGGTAGTATTTCAATGTTTAAGTCAGCTGACGTGACACAAGAAAAATTCTAGGGTGGAATGATGTTGGGAATAGTGAAAGCAACGTACCTTGACCCCAAATAATTGAGGTATTTATAGCAGTCATAATTAGGTGGGTGAAATTGTGAGATTAACCAATGAGGTAATGCTAAATGGTGTCCTTTTGCAAGGACAATAGTGTGCACCTATTTTGGTGAAGATACATATCCCAACACGCTAGTGGTCCTAGTACTGCCATAAAGTACCATTTTGTCATCTTTTTGAAGGCTTCTTGGATCAAGGTTGGCACTGGCATTTGCATTATAATGATGAAATTGGGTCAGTGCCGTTGGTTACCCTTGTGTGGGTATACCTCGGTATCGGCATAGGACGGAGCCAGGATTTTTATTTTGTGGGGGCTTTTTGGTTTTTATTAAATTTTGTGGGGGCTTGGGGTTATATTTCTTTGTATTTAATTTTATGGGGGCTTGTATATATAATTTTTCTGAAAAAAAAAGGCAGAGTGAGTGGGGGACCTTGCCTCCCTCCGTCCTGTACATGTTGAGGAAAATGCCCCTCTACAACCTCCATGCTTGAAGGATTCGATATGAATAACAACAGAAAGAAAAGAAGCAAAAAAAAAAAAGTCACGTCGGTCATCATGGTCCCAAAGCTTTTGTTCCCATATCTATCAAATTTCCCCTTCCCTGTGATATTTTTTGTGAACCCTTCAACACTTTTATCCTTCTTGAGCTGAACCTATCAAACTTTTTTCCTATTCTGCTCACCTTATTGATAGCTCAGCAGCCTTTAAGCTGGACAGATAAAACTACTCTTTTTGAATGAAAAAACCCCAAATATGTAAAGATTCAAAGGGTAAAAATAAAAGAAGAAAAAAAAGGCTTTTAGACAAAGCTGCTTGCTAATAATAGAATCCCAAAACAGCTTTATGTAACCTTTTTATTTTTTTTATTTTTTTAATTAAATTGTTTGATCAAACTTTGATTTGATTTTGGTGCGTATAAATGACTATATATACAAGTTGATGAGGAGATTCAAAGGAGGTGAAAAAAGAAGGAAACCTTTTTAAGCATGTCAAAAGAACTTGTAGCAGAAGACAAACATGGTTTTTCAATTGATTAGCCAAAACAAGAAAAAGATAGCAATTGCTGGAAGTCATATATTACTTTAATAACCTCACAATAATGATGCCAAGATGCTTTTCCTTTCCATTATTCTTTTTATGTTTCTTCTTTTCTACTAAGTTAACCATATCTCAGGAGTGGGTGAAAAGAGAGAAAGAGAGATGGGAACGGTACTGATACTGATGCTTGAAGGGTATGTGGTATAATACCCATTAGCTTATCAATGTCAAGAAAGTCACACAACAAAAAAAGATAATAAAGCAGGTGCCTAGAGAGACACCGACCTTTTAAGTTCTTTTTCTTATGATTAGTCATCTTTCAAAGGGATTCTTCAATATTAAGCTTCTTTGAATTTTTTTTTGTTAGGCTTTTCAATTGGTTCCATAATTTTCTATCCGTGTACGCAAAAAAAAAAAATTACAATAATTGAGGATGAAAATTTATTCTCCTTGATTACTTTGATTTGGTTAAATTATAATAATGAGAATATTATTTTATCCTATTTCCCTTAAAGAAATATATTATCCTCTCAGTTTAAGCTAACATTTTTTCATCAACCATATCATTTTTACCTTCATCTCAAAATCATTACATTTGAGGAACTTTTTCGATGAATTTTCTTCATTATTTTGAGTATAAAAATTCAATTTTTGTAATAGAATTGATTAGAGAGGTAAAAATGTTTGAGGACTTAAATTTAGAGGTATTTAGGTAAATATCTCATTTGTACTCCATAAAAAAAACAAAATAATGAAAATTAAGCCCAATATTAGTTTTGTGAACCTATTTTAGTTTTATCCTACACTTTAATTTTTTCTATTTTTATCAAATTTTTTTTTCATGTAAAAGACATTTTTATCCTCATATTTAAAAAACTAACCACTAACTAAAAAACTAATCATAGGATATTTTAATCATAAAACTAACCATTTTTTAAAAATTTTATTTCTCTTGATATTTTTCTTAATAAAACTTCTTAAAATTGGTATTTTTAAAATGCCCCGTAGCAAAGCCGTTGTGAAGTTGGTACACCAGCTAATACCAATTATATTGTGTTGATAATTGTAAAATTACTTTCTAATAAAATTATTAATTAACAACAGCGACGTCCAATTTACTTCTCTTTGTGTTAGAATTTCATGTCAAATCGGAGAGCTTTCTCCTCTATATGCCAGAAAATTTTATCCTGATTCTGGATTTGGAAAATTTTGTTTTGAAAATTTTACCAAAATAATCAAATCTCTGGTTGGATCAATCAATTCCTATATATTTTTGTTATATTTTTTTTTTCCCTTTTTTTCAAAGATGTCAAGTATCGATCAATTGCGCATAAGAGTAAGCTTTCTTTCTTTCAAATTTCATAGCTATTGTAAATGATCCCAAAATAAGTAGATTTAAAAAGAATCGATCGATCACATGGCCTGCACTAGAACATTAATGATTCTGATTCCTATAGTCAGTGATCTATTTATTGCAATAATTATTATGGATTTCGAGAACAAAGCTACACATTTTCTCTATTCATGTTGGCAAAAGCAGCGAAAATCTTCCCCCAATTCTCAAGAAAAGTTCCTATTAAGACGAAACAAAATGAGAAACAAATAATGATTGAACATTGATCATTATCAACTTGATCTGATTTTTAGCTGTTTTTAAGGATATATTTTAGCTTTACAGCTGAACATGTATAATCATACAAAACATCGATCCATGTGACATAAAAAAAAATCTTCTAAAACATAATGAGCACAATATAATTATGATTTACAGCTTTAGCGTGAAGGAAATTTGTCCTAACATATGTAGGCAAATCTAGTTCTTTGCTAACATCCAAATTTATAAAAATAAATGAAAAAAAAAATTCAAAAAAAATTCAAAAATAGGGACATGCGTGAGCCTAATGATTCATTAGTCAATCAAAATAATAAAATAATAAAAAAATAAAGTGATACGAGATTCTCAATATCTCACTAGCTTTTTCATAATCTTCAAAAATAAAATCCAAGAGAAATTCCTTTGTTTTTCACATTTTCTTTGAACTTAATATATTCTCATTTCCTATTCTTTTTCCACAACGTGTTTTCCGTTTACCTTGGTAACTTCACTTTTCCATTTTAAAAGGAAAGGGAAGTGAACAATAAAGATAGAGGATAGTTAAGAGATAACGGTTTTTTTTTTCTTTTTTTTGGCCCTTGTTATTAACTCATCAAGAAAATTGAACAGGGTAACTAGTTAGTAAGTTAAGTCATAGCTGTTACTGTAGGTCTGACTTCTCTCTAGTTTTAGGGTTTGACTTTAGAGTTAGCATAAGGGGGTGGGCTGCTTTGTTGCCGGCCAGCTCGGGTCCAAAGCACTCCGACGCTAAGGTCCTCTGCCTGGGGCGACTATTGATTGGGGTGGGTATGCTTGTGCGAAGAGTGGGCTGGGTAGTTTCGGGGTTTTGTTGCCACCAATTATTTTTCTAATAGGGTTTGGTTGAGTGGCTAGATCTGCCGGCTATGGGCTCTGCTAAGCTCGTGGCTTGAGCGCGACGATGGATTTGGGCGAGGGGCGGTGGGTTGTTGCGGCGCCATGAATTCTAGTGGTGGGAAGCATCTGCTTCGTGACTGGTGGGGAGCTTTGGGCTTGGGAGACCTTGCCGGAGCTCCAAGGGTGCTAAGGACAA
>WUAT03451246.1:0-16831 GCA_010015005.3 Ulmus americana
GACTCGAGGGAGCCTGTGACCAAGCAACATGGGGAACCCATCGAGGAATTGACCGAAGTCCCTTTCTTTGACGAAGAGCCTGGTAAAACTTGCAAAATTGGGTCAGCGCTCACCGAACAGCTCAAAGCCGACCTAATTACCTTCCTTTGTGAACATCGCAATGTTTTTGCTTCGTCACACATAGACATGCTCGGGATCGATCCCAAAGTCATAGCCATTGTCTTAACATTGACCCAAACTTTCACCCAGTTAAGCAAAAACGACGCTGCTAAACGGAACATGGCCATTAACACCGAGGTAGACAAGCTCCTCAAGGCAAATTTTATCAAAGAAGCCAAATATCCCGATTGAATAGCCAATTTTTTCCTCGTCAAGAAGGCTAACGGGAATTGGAAAATCTATGTGGACTTCACAGACCTTAATCGTTCTTGTCTGAAAGATAGCTTTTCCCCTCCCAAAGATTGACCAATTGGTAGACATCATCGCAAGACACGAATTGTTTAGTTTCATGGATGCTTACTCTATTTACAACCAGATTCATATGCACAAGGATGACCATGGACACACATCCTTTCTCACCAACCAAGGCCTTTATTGCAACAAGGTCATGCCATTTGGTCGAAAAATGTTGGGGCTACTTATCAAAGGTTAGTAAACAAGATGTCAAAAAGTAGATTGGCAATACGATGGAAGTTTACGTGGACAATATGCTTGTGAAAAGCTTGAAGCCAGAAGAGCACATAGAAAATCTAAGGGAGACGTTCAACATCCTCTGTGAGTACAAGATAAAGCTCAATTTGACTTAGTGTGCTTTCAGCATCTCTTTAGGCATGTTCTTGGGGTTCATGGTAAATCATCGTGCCATCAAAGCTAACCCTATCAAGATTCAAGCTTCTTGATATGTAATCCCCCTAGAAGATTAAAGAAGTATAAACCTTAACAAGAAGGATCGCAGCTCTGAACCGCTTTATCTCTAGAGCAACAGACTTTGTTGGTCGACTGAGTGTGAAAAATATTTTCAAGACTTGAAGTCTTATCTGGGCCAACCTCCCCTCCTCAAACCACAAGAATGTGAATCTCTCATTTTATACTTAGTGGTTTTGAGAGGAGCCGTGAGCTCAGCCTTCTTTTGGGAAGAGTACAGCATCCAATGGCCAATCTACTATATAAGTAACTCCTTGCTTGATGCAGAGACATGGTATCCCAAAATAGAAAAACTTGCCCTGGCACTCATGGTAGCTGCTCGAAAGCTCAGACCTTACTTCCAAGCTCATACCATCATTGTGTTAATGAAGTTCCCATTGAAGCAGGTCATCCAAAAGCCTAAAGCCTCTAGATGCCTTGCTAAATGGTCCATCAAACTTGGCAAGTTTGACATCCATTTCAAGCCATGGACGATCATCAAAGGACAAAGCATTAGCCAATTTTATAACAGAGTTCACGTACATGCCCGATGTTGCTGAAAAGGACAAACAGCTCAGCCACAGAACGAGCTCACAGTGGTGACTATATGTTAACGGCTCTTCAACAAAAAATAACTTGGGGGTAGGGATTATACTAGTCAGCCCAGACGGGTTCAAACTCAGCTATGCTATTCGTTTTTGATTCAAAACTATAAACAACAAAGCTAACTATGAGGCCTTACTTGTGGGACTTAAGTTGGAAAAAAGAAGTTTCGACTCAACACTTGCTTGTTTAAAGTGATTCCCACTTGGTTGTTAGCCAAGTCAACTCTGAATACTAGGCTAAGGAGAAGAAGATGGCATCTTACTTAGCCAAGGTAAAAGAAATGTTAGACCAATTCGACACGGCAACCATCGCGTAAGTTCCAAGGGCTGAAAACACAAACGCCGACGTATTGGCTTATCTTGCTATGGGACACAAAGAAAGCTTACTCAAGACGGTCCCCATCAAAGTCCTAGAATTACCAAGTCTTGACAAGCCCGAGTAGGTAGGTCATATCTCAGCTAGACCAAGTTAGATGAACCCCATCGTTTCCTACCTCCATGATGGAACTTTCTGAGAAGACAAGTCTGAAGAACACTGTTTCCACTACAGTTTAGCTCAGTATTACCTCGATAAAGTCAAGCTCTACAAAAAGAGCTTCTTCACTCCAAGTTTCTTATGTTTCAATGAGGATTGAGCAAAATACACTATCAAAGAGATACATACCAGCTTTTGCTGAAATCACTCAAGTGGTCGAGCTCTTGCACATAAGGCAAGGGTATTATTGACCAACCATCCAGGCTAATTCTTTGAACTCTGCAAGCAAATGCGATTAGTAGCAATTCTTTTCAACCATCCCATGCCAGCCTCCAGAAGATTTAACGTCGGTCTCAAGTCCTTGGCCCTTTGCCAAGTGGGGAATTAATCTCACCGGTCCCATTCCCAAGCTCGAGGTCAACTCAAATATGTCGTAGTTGCCATAGACTACTATATGAAGTGGGTCAAGGCTGAACCCTTGGCTAAAATAACAGAGCAAAATGTCACCAACTTTATATGGAAAAACATAGTTTGTCAATTTGGTGTACCCTGTGCACTCGTCTTTGATCACGGAACTCAATTTGAAAATGAACGCCTTCAGAACGTTTGTGATCAACTTGGTTATAAAGAAAGTGTTATCATCCCCATCTAATCCAAAGAATAATGGCCAGGTTAAGGCCATTAATAAGACCATCAAACAGACCTTGAAGAAGAAACTAGATAAGTCCAAAGGAGCTTGGGTAGATGAGCTTCCTGGTGTGTTATGGTCTTATAAAACAAGCTACCGAGCTACCACCATTGAAACTTCTTTATCCTTAGTTTATGGAGTCAAAGCTGTCATTCCCTTTGAGTTTGGCATACCTACCTTCTAAATTGAGAACTTCGACAAAGAGAACAATGATGTCCTCCTTGCCTTTATTGCAGATTTACTTCATCTAAAATGAGACACGGCTCAAATATGAGCTGCGGGCCTTCGAAAATTCGTAACTCGGCATTATAATAGCAAGGTCAAGCATAGATGCTTGCTAGAGGAAACTTGGTACTACAAAAAAAATTTCTTAACCCCAAGGAAAAAGGAATCAGTGTCTTGGGTCCAAATTGGGAATGACCGTACCATGTTTGTATCATCTTACGTCCAAGCACTTATGAACTAGAAACACTTGGAGGAAGAGTACTTGGCAACCCATAGAATGCCGAACATTTGCGGCACAATTATCAATAAAAGTTTGTTTTTTCTTTATTTATTTCCCATTCCAAGTATGTTCAGATAATTATGAATTTTTTTCAATAAAACAATTATTCAGCATCTCTTTTTCTCTACATCATCATAGTTAGATAACCTTCAACAAAAAAAAAAAACTATTAGATAAGACTAATGCACCACTTGTCATAAGCACTCTCGACAGTCTTAAATTCAAGTCTTAGAAACTTCAAAATGTTTCTAACACTTTGGGGGGTACGATACCCTATCAAGGTTAACGTTACCATGGTGAATTACAGCTTGGAAAATTTGAAAATTTCATCTGTTCAACTTCACTTCCGAGTTCATCATAGACCAAAACAAACTCTTAACCACTGATGCAGACACTGTCCCGAATCAGATGTTACAACGCATGATTTTGTTCAAGTTGGAACATCTCACCTTGAAAGGAATGGATCTAGTAAAAAATAACTAAATTCTAAGTGTTAACTTAGGATCATTATTTGTTACAATCATGCAAATTTGAAGTTTTTATTGGGTGTATCGACTTAGAAACTAACATAACAATTAAAACAAGTTTTTAAGAACGGTCTCGAACCGCGCACAGTCACAGGACAAGGCTGGCCAAGCCCAGGTCTGTAGACCCAGGTTAACCATACCTAGGTCAGTCGTGTCTTGGGATGGTCCATCCCCCTTTTACGAGCATACCTCAAGCTCCAAAGCCCAAGCAATGCCCCAACGCATGCCTTGTAGATTATCGTGGGAAAGTCGGCCATACCCCAAGCCTTCCTCGTACAAGGCTTGCAAGTAGCTCGTCATCCATAAGAATACCTCGGCCGAAGGCTACACTGCACGCCACTCACGACCTGTACGTCCATCATCTCGTCCATACCCCAAGCCTTTCTTTCCCAAGGCTTATGAGCACCTCAGCCATGTGCATGGGCACCTCTGCCAAAGGGGTATGCTGCATGCCCCATCGGCTCTATCATACATATGGGCACCTTGATCGAAGGGCATGTTACACACCCCATCAGCTTGGCTTATGTGGCCACCACACAACAGTGATCAACATAGGTCAACTCACTCATGACGACACTTTACCAATCAAGCGGCCTCCTTGGCCAATCATCTAATATTGGCAACAAGCATCACCGGACTTAAATTTTTAATTGATTGAGTTAGAGATTGTAGTTCAATTTTGCTCAATAAGTAAAGACTGAGATTGGAATGCAATAATGAAGACAAAAGATGTGATGAAAACCACAATACTAGCTACCAAAATGTCAAATACCAAAAGGAGTTAGCCAAATGTACACTAGCCAAAACAAATGTGAAGCTTGTCTGATCAACCTGAAAAGTATGGTTATGCAGGACCTCAAAAAGAAAAATGATAATAAGCTAAGTTTGGAGAACACACTGCCATCACACTAAGCCTGACCATCATCACTATATCCACCCTTAGAGTCATCTGAGCTCTCGTCATCATCCTTAGTTCCAAACCACTCAAGGAATGGTGTTGCATCAAGATGCCTCTTGATGGTGTTCTCCCTCAACCAAAGAGCTCTACCTATCTTCGCTTTCTTCATAATTTCCTTGACCTTGGCACGATGTTCCTCTCCCACTTTATCTACCTGAGTTTGAAGATGATCGACATCCCCAGCAAGTCGCTCATTCATTTCCTTCAAGTCTTGGACCTCATGGCTTAGGGAAGAAATCTTCGCATCTTACTCATTGGCCCCCTCCTCCAAAGTTGAGCTGGGGCCTTTAGAGTGGCTAAATTTGGTTTCGGCATCCAAGTCGCTCACGAATCCTATTGAAGGCAATCCTAGTGACATAGCTAAGGGCATACATCTACCAAAAACACAAGTATCAATTGAATATCATGAGTTAATAATTTTACAAGTAGAAAGCAAGAAATTACCTTAGATATGGCCTCATTGAATTACTCATGCACATCTGTGTTAGCAGTGATTTTGTTCGGATCGTAACCCAACTCATGGTATGATCACTCTAAAGTAGCCACCGTAGAGGAAAGGTAGAATCAGTCCTGGGCAGCGGTATTAGGATGACGAGGGTGACGGGCATGGTTAAATAGATAGGATCAGCATGACTATGGTCGACCATATTTTGGTTGGCCATGATCGAGGGGTTCTCTATCCCCCTCGTTCGAGCTGAGCTCTCCCCGAGAGTCTTCTTAGAAAGCTTGATCTTCGAAGACTTCTTCTTCCTCTTCAAAGCCTCATTGACCTTGTCAATATCTACATCCATGTTGATGACCATGGTACTCCTTTTTTACCCATTCCTACACAAAAAAAAAAAACAAAACAAAACAAAAAAAGGGTTATCAAATTTCAAGGTCAAGGAATAAACAAAAAAAAGACAATGTCCCCTTTGTAATGGGGGCTCACCCTCAGTCTCAGAACCTCCAACCTGGGCAATCGTGTCACCCTCAATAGAACTATGAGACGATGTCTCCTCAACAACCAACCCATCTACGATAGACTCAACATCCCCATGATCTACGGTGCTTGGAGCAGTTTGCCTCAAAGTGTCAGGAATCTTGGCATCCTCACGAATCCTAAGTGGAAGATCAAAACTATCTGAGGGGTGAGTTGGATCCAAATCGGTGTTGAAGAGAGCCAATTCTGAAGTCAAAATTTCCCAATGTCTACACTACTCAAGGATGGAGATAGTAAGCAAGATGTTAGATTGCTACACCGGAGTTAACTTCAGATCATCCCACTTGATTTTTCCTTGAATTCCGTTGAACACTTTTTCAAAGGGATCAATTATGTACACACCATTTGGTGACTGCCAAACTCCTTCAACCAAAACCATTGTTTCCACCAATTCTTGTTCAAAGACAGCGTCCCCACAATCGTATCAATGTCTTTCCTATGACTTAGATAAAAGACTCCATAATTATTATTAGCACGCCCGATGGCAGGATGACTCTTCATGATGTATTTATATCTCAACTCTAGAACTAAAGGCTAACCCAAACCAAGTTTATAATAGAGAACATACCAGGCTGCCAACAACCGATAGACATTGGGGTTCAATTGAATGGGGGCCATATGCAACAAATGAAGAATCCTTTGAAAGAAAGGATGAACTAGGAAATGAAGGCCAACGGCTATAGCCGCTACATAGATGGCAAGCTCACCCCCCATGAACATGATGAGATCTCTCATCCATAGTGGGGACTCTCAACTTCATGGCATTGGGAATATTGTACCTAGCTCTCAAGTCTATCAAGGATTCCTTGGTAATACAAGAACAGAATTTATTAGAGTGAGTAAATGATTCTTCAAGAGGCCTGAAGCTTACTTTCTTTTTGGATTGCCCCTTCACGGTCTTTTGTGCCAACTTGAGAATTTTCTTTTCCGCCACACGGCTTGGGTTTACAATCTTTTCCCTCACCTCTTGGGAAACTAAGCTTGTCTCGACCAGTCTAAGACGCACAACAAGTCTTGGACCCCCGTGGTCCATTGTTATCAACCACTCTCGATCAAATCATTTCGGCATGTTTCGCAAATTTCTTCAACCTAAAGCATCTTCGAGATTCCATTGCTGTGAGGCCACAATTAGGATTGGACGAATCCTCATTTGCACCAGGTCCCAAATCAAGACCCAAATTGCATGCCTTCATCAAGACACCTCGGGAGGCCATCATGGCCGAATTACCCAGCTCGGCCGACCTGCCTAGCTCGACCCTATAAAGCATCCTAGCAAGACTTTCCTTGAAGGCCTTTGCATCAAAGTCAAGCTCGGAGGAGACACCACCGATGGGACGTGGTCTTGTCCCCCGCGATGAATCCTGTGTCATGTCCCTACCACCACACGTACCCGCCTCGCCATGCCTGCTCACCTTGGCACCCACCAGCTCATGACGCTCCAACCTCATGGCCGACTTGCTTAGTTCGGCTGACTTGTTCTGGATGGCCGACATGGTCAAGTCGGCGAGGCTACCCTTAAATTTCCCAGTTTCAGCCATGAACCTAGCTCTAATTCAACCTCCGATGTCCCTTGAACTTGACTCAACCTCATGGCTAGATGACCCAACCTCTCCACAATGCCATGAATCTCTTTTACTTCTTTTGATAGCCTCAACCACATATTCAATTTCATTTTCGCCAAAATTTTCCATCTCCCCTCTAAGATGAAGCCTTGGAACCTTAGAAATATATTTCTCATCTTAGGCAATACCTCCATAGCTTTTTCCTTACCCTTACTAGGAACAGGATCCATCAAAATGGTAGAACTATCCTCCCCACTAGAACTCTCCTCATCAATTAACACCATTGCTCAAGGGAAACCAAAATTCCAAGAAAATGAAAAGATAGGCAAGAAGATAAAAAGGGAAAATGGAAAGGCTAACCTTTGAAGAAAAGACTTTCTCTCTCTAGAAACTCTTTTAATGCCAACCTTTCAACTTCGACTAACTTTAGCATCAGAGGGAAATTGACGAAACAGTCCACGACCTTTGACTGCATCTTTTATTTTATAGGACGGCGCAGTCTCACGTCAGTTTTTGACAACAAAATAGTTCATCACAAGCGCTATCCGATGACTGATGATTGATCTAGTTTTTAGCATCGACAATATTTTTTTCACGATTTTTTAATATGTTATTCTATAATATCTTAGAAGTATACCTATAAAATTCTGTTGTAATATGAATTTTCGTTTAAGATATATAATAAATTTTTTGTGAGGTTTTTTCCCACTACTCAGCATAGGACTAGTACTGAGCAAAATACATCCAAAAGGTACCGACCAAGGATCAAACTAGCATAAATGGACAAAGAGCTTAGCAATTAACCAAGTTTAGCTGTAATGTTCCAAGAAGGTACCTCCCCTTGAAGATAACTAGCCCTTCTATATTCGGCACCCACAAATCAAGGAAGGCATTTCTTGATTTCCACCAATAAGTGATTGAGAAATTAATAAGGTCAATACCTTCCTTGAACGTGTCGAGTACATTCAAGGGGACATTAAAAATGCCAATTACAAGCCAATTAATTATACCGACCATCAAGTCAAAAGCATTCTCTCATGCGAAGACCTTCCTAAAGGTCTTCCTAGAAGGAGGTCGACATTAAATGGATTTAATTTCCAATGACTATCCCAATCTCTCCAACACTATATAAACCCCCTCAATTTCATTTACAAAGATATTTCAATTCTACTCACTCAAAGAGACTATGCCCATAAACTCATACATTTGATCCATGCACTGACTTAGGCATCGAAGGGTAATTAGAGGAATAGCCTCCTACTACTCACGCGTTCTCTTTTATAAGACTCAACCGTGTTCACCATCTAGCTTGAAAGATCTTTCTGGGTCGAAAAGATAACTTTATCAATATTTTGGGCCTAGAAGGAGGGCATGTGTTGAAAACACACATTGCCCATCTTTGATCAAGCCAAGACCATTCAAATCTCTTTTGCTTTCCTAATCACAATGTGATGGCCAACAAAAATGTAGGCCACTCGAATCGAAATGAATCAGTGACGTCTCAAGCAACGCAGCTGCCTCAACAAAGATGCCATGGTCGTCCCCCCAGTCCAAAAACCAATGTGCAACAACTTATGACTGCTATTTTTCAAATGCAAGAATTGTTCAACCAAATGAAAACTAACCAAAACAAATCATGAGTCGAGCAGCCAGTGATCCAAAATCAGGCTAACTTGAGCAGATCCGCTAGGAGCATATAGTTGAATCAGAGAACCCAGGGCCCTCTCATTCTCAGTCCAATGCATTTCGGAGGCTTGGATGAAGAATAAATGATCATGGTTCACATTCCACTCACCATGTGGAGCAATCAACTTAGCGCACATGCCCTATAAACATAGGAGCAAGGAACATGGCATCCCACTGAGCAGACGACAGGCAATCTGACCTACGTGGATACATCAACTAATTCAAATTGAGTGCCACTCCCAAAATGATCAAAAACGACCCTATGGTTAAGGCATTCCAAGAACAAATCGATGAGCTCAAGTGTAGCCTTCCAGGAGTCAAGCCCAACAAACATGACGGGACCGAGCAACCATTTTATCAAGAATTGCTCAATGTAGGAATACCAAGAAAGTTTCGTTTGCCCGATATGAAGTCTTATGAAGGAACCAGTGATCTAGGTGAGCATTTCGAAATGTACCAAAGCCTTATGGAGCTGCACGGATACTTCGATACAACCAGATGCCGAGCTTTCCACCTTACTCCAACTATAATCGCACGATAATGATACTAGACCTTGCATCCTAGAACTATTTCTACCTTCAAATACCTAGTAGGAATGTTCACCTCTCAATTCTCGGTACACAAATTCCACAAGTAGCCTGCTCATCATCTCAAAACCATCCGAAAAAGGGATAATAAAAGCACTAAGGCCTACCTTGCATGCTTCATTAAGGAGGACATGCTAGTTGAAGACCTCTCAAATGCAATAGCATAAGGAGCACTGCTATTTGGGCTCTATAATCCAAACATGAAGTACTTGTTATCGGTGGCCAAGCCTAAATTATACTTGGCCTTGATTGAGGAGATTCGGCAACATACTGATGCCGAGCAGACAGCTAACGTGAAGGTAAACCAAATTGGCTGGGAAGTTCTAGCTAGAGTGCCAAAGAGAGTGCTAGATGTTCAGAGTTATGGTCCATCCAAGTACAATGGAAAGAAAAGAAAAAGGAACGACGACTAGACCTATGAGCCCATGTATCAAAACTATACACCTTTGAATTAATCCTTGTTCGACATTTTGATGCAGATCAAGCCTAGAGGTTTACTGACCAACCCAACAAAGAGTTCCCCCAGGGAGAAAAGACATGACCAAGTAGTTTTGTTTCTATCGAGATAACATGCATGATACTAATGAATGTCATAACCTGAACGAGATAGACCAACTCATACATAGTGGGCAGTTTAGGGAGTTCAAACAAGGTCAGAATAATCAAGTTTGGTAACCGCAAGCTTAAGAGCATGAATTTGAGGTTAGAATGATCCATAGAGGTCCATTAACTTGGGATACCAACAAGGCATGGAAAAGATATGCTTGGCAAACCACTTCTCCACACCAAGTCAACATGATGAACAATCAAGCCAAATTTTCGTGACTATCTGAAGAGCCTATCACCTTCACAGAAAACAAAGCTTGAGATTTGAATCACACCCATTGGGATGCAATTGTGGTAAACCTCAAGATTACAGGTCGAAAGGTGCATAGGCTACTATTTGATAACAAGAACTCGACAATTGTACTTTTCATTTCCACTTTGGATCACATGAATCAGACTGGTCATACACCAGTGTACACACCACTATATGATTTTTCAAGATAGAGTGTTCATACGGAAGGCGAGCTTAAGCTACCATTAAACATAGAGACACTCCTTGTTAACATGTCCCGTCGAAGAAGTTCTTGGTGGTCAACTACCTTTCGGTTTATAATGTCATTATAGGTCGACCAACTTTGAATGCCATTTGTGCCATCACTTCCAGTTACCATTTGCTAGTTAAGTTTCCAACTGTGGGAGGTATTAGAGTCCTAAAGCAATCTCTCAACCACACAACAACTGAGCATGTCCAGATGATAATTGCATGCCATAGCAGTCTGGTTAAGCAGGTAAGAACCGAAAAAATTACAATTCCATATGTGACAGCCGGACAACACCATGTGAACCTTGCAAAATTTGGGAAGTTTGATGACTTAAATCCAAGAGAAGCCAACGAAAAGCAACGTGGTGAGCCTGTCAAAGACCTTGTTGAGTTCCATTTTTTGAGGATGAGTCGACTAAGACATGAAATATCGGCTTGGTACTAGCAGACAATTCAACAAATAGCTGATCACGTGAGCACAAATAAGTATTTTCCTGGTTACACAAAGACATGCCAAGATATACCTTAGTGTGATGGTTTGTTATTTAAACATAGACCTAAAATTCAAGTCAGTCAAATAGAAAGGCTGAGCATTCAATGTTGAACGCTATATGGTTATCAACACTGAAGTAGATAAGCTACTCAAAGCTAGTTTTATCAGAGAGTCAAAGTATGCAGAATGGATTGCCAATGTACTCTTAGTCAAGAAAGAAAATGGGTGCTAGAGAGTTTGCATCAACCTAACTGATTTAAATTGGGCTTGCTCGAATGACAGCTTTCCGCTTTCTTGAATCGATCAGTTGGTCAATGACACGAGCTTCTGTGTTTCATGGATGCCTACTTAGGATACATCCATATCAGAATGCACAAACCAGACTAGGAGCATCCATTGTTTCTTACTGACCGGGACTGTTTTATTACAATGTGATGCCTTTTGGTTTAAAGAATATTGGAGCAACTTACCAGAGGCTAGTAAACAAAATGTTAAAAGAAAAGATCAATTGCACCATAGAGGTATATATCGACGATATGTTGGTCAAAAGCCTTAAAGTCGAGCAGCACATAGAGAACCTCATGGAAACATTTGGCATTCTATGAAAGTATAAAATAAACCTGAATCCAACCAAGTGCATATTTGGAGTCAGCTCGAGCACGTTTCTAGGATTCATGTCAACCATTGAGGAATTGAAGCAAATCCTTCCAAGATTCAAGCCTTGCTCAACATGGAGGCCCCAAGGAAAATCAAGGAGATACAAAGCTTGAGTGGTTGTGTGACAACACTGAACAGTTTTTTATCCCGTGCTACTGACAAGTGTCAACTCTTCTTCAAAGCCCTCAAAAAGGGTAAATATTTTTCTTGGTCGATTAAATGTGAGCAATCATTTAGAGAATTAAAAGAGTATTTAGGGTAGCCTCTATTATTATCCAAATCCTAGGAAGGAGAATCTTTAATATTGTACTTAGCGGTCTCAAAAGGAGCAATCATCTCAGCTTTACTATTGAAAGAATAAGGAGTATAATAACCCATCTACTACACCTGTATGTCCTTACTTGATGGTAAGACCCACTACCCAGAGATGGAGAAGTTAGCCTTGGCCTTGATGGTAACAGCTCATAAGTTGAGCCCTTATTTTCAAGCTCATACAATAATCGTGCCGACTAAGTTCCCGCTAAAGTAATTCTTCTGAAAGCCAGAAACTTCAGGTCGACTAGCAGAGTTGGCAATCAAGCTAGGATAGTTTGATATTCAATCTAAGCCAAGAACCAAAATCAAAGGCCAAGCACTTGCGAATTTCATTGCAGGATTCACCTACAGACTAGAAGAGTCAACACCAAGCAATGGATCTCTCCCAGCACTAGCTGTGCAATGGACATTGTTCGTTCACGGATCTTCAATAAAATCAAACTCGAGAGCAAGATAATTTTGGTTAGTCCAGAAGGCATCAAGCTGATTTGTGCTCTTCGTTTTTGCTTCAAAGTCACTAATAATCAAGCGAAGTATGAAACGCTACTCGCTCGACTTCGCTTGGCCAAAGAAGTATCTTTTCGGAACCTACTGATATTTAGCTATTTACAGCTGATAGTCGATTAAATCAATGAAGAGTACCAAGCAAAAGGAGAGAATATGACAACCTACCTTTAGAAAGTTCTGGAACTCTTAGGACAGGTCAAAACCGCAACGATCACATAAATCCCCATATTTGAAAACTCCAATGCTGAAGCTCTTGCTCGTATAGCTACTAGCATTGAGGAGAACTTTTTAAAGATGGTACCCATTGAATTTTTAGAAACTCTGAGCATCAGAAAAGCCGAGGTTGTAGCCCACATAAATACGGCTCCTTCCTGGATGGATCTTTTAATCTCCTACCTTTGAGACAACAGTTTTCCCGATGATCGACATCAAGCCAGAAGCCTACGTCTCTGAGCAACAAGGTAATACTTAAAAGACAACACCCTTCATAAGCGGGGAATCAACATGACAATTCTAAGATGCATCCAAGAAAACAAAGCCAAGCAAGTCTTGGTCGAAGTGCACGAAGGAATATGCAGAAATCATTCCGGAGGCCGAATGCTAGCCCACAAGGTCTTGTGCTTGCCATACTACTGGTTGACCATCCAACAAGATTATGCTTATTTTTGTTCATTTTGCTCTATGCCCCAAATTGGCACCTGAGGAGCTTACTTCTATCAAAGTCCATGGCCTTTCACCAAGTGAGGCATTGATTTAATCGTTCCCCTCCTGAAGTATCGTGGTCAAACGATATACGCAGTGGTAGCAATTGATTATTATAAAAAGTGGGTGGAGGTAGAACTACTAGCTAGAATTACCGAGCAGAAAGTCGTTGATTTTTTCTAGAAGAACATCATTTCTTGCTTTGGCATCCTAAACAATATTGTCTCCAACCATGGCACTCAATTTGACAATGCCAAGTTTCAAGAATTCTACGATAACTTTGGCATTAGAAAAAATTTCTCAACCCTTGTTCATCCTCAAAGCAATGGCCAAGTTGAAGCTATGAAGAAAACAATAAAGCAAACTTTGAGGAATAATTTGTCCAACAAGGGAAGTTGGGTGGATGAGCTGCCTCCAGTATTGTAGTCTTACCGAACAAGTTTTTGAACGACTATAGGAGAAACTCCTTTCTCACTATGCTATGGAATAGATGCAGTGGTCCCAGTTGAGCTAACCACAACCACCTTCCACATTGAGAATTTTGATGAAGCTTCAAATAATGAGTTGCTTGCTCTCAAGGTCGAGCTTTTAGAAGAAAGAAGAAATTGCGCCCAAGTCTAAGCAGCCACATTCCAACAACTTTTGCTCGATACAATAATAGCAAAGTCAAGATGCACTATTTTGTAAAAGGAGACCTAGTCCTTCATTGAGTACTCCTAACGCACAAAAGAGCTTGGTCCAAACTGGGAAGGACCCTAGAGTTAGGGGAATATGCAAACCTGGAGTCTACAAACTAGAAACTTTGGGTCGTAGGCATATTGGCAATTCATGGAACACTGAGCACCTTAGGAAATATTATGCTTAGTTTTTATTTCATAAGTATGGAATAAACAAGCAAGATAATCAATAAAATAACTCCTTTTTTTGAGCCCAAATTATTTTTTTCTAGCGAAGTTAAGTTCTAGGTTGTAGATTACACAAGTAACCAAACTCTTCAAAAATATAATCTGCTTACTTTGGGGGGAAGACAATACCCAAACCAAGTAGGCAAGTCCAAATTGTAAAGCTCGGTAAAAAACTTAATAATTGAAACAAGTCAACCTAAATGGGTCGACATAGCATAGGAATAGGTCACTGAGCTGGAGCTCAGTAAACAACTTAGTAATTAAGACAAGTCTACCTAAACAGGTCAACCTAGAATAGAAACGGGTAGATGAACTGGTTAAGTTTGGAAAAGTTTATAACTTTAAAAAAATAAAAAATCATTCAGACCTAGTATTGAAACAGGTTGACCTAGATCTTAAATGGGTCAATGAGCTTAACTTAAGTTTTAACGGCCAAGCTTGAACTTATAAACTTGGGGGTGAATGCCAAACCTCGTGTAAAAGGCAGTGCTTGTACAGGTTATTGGTAAAACTATAAAATTTCCAATAATCCAAAACAGCCAAAAGTCAAAAGTTGCTCGGCTAACCGAGCGATGGGCCAGGTGCCCACAACAAAGTCCAAAGTGAAAACTCGAATATCAATTCGACGAAAACTAAAGACTCAAAACAAAATTTTAAGTACAAACTTTAATTTTAATTCAGCAAAAACTTCAATAATAAAAACCAACTTTGTGTGTGTTTTTATTTCTACAAAACATATACAAAAACTGAGCACAAGAGTGCTCAGATAGTAAAAACCAAATTGAAAAATAATTAGCCAAGTTTATTGCAAAGTTAGGGAATTGCAAAAAAGCAACCAAAATTTAACAAGTTATATAGGCCAAGCCTAACACAATAATGCTAGGTACAAAATTAAATATGACGAGGTTATATAAACAAAACCCAGCACACTGAGGCTGGGTTCGAAAGAAGAAGTTTACAAAGATAAATTAATCTCAGAACATCCCTCTAAGTTGGGAAATAAAAATGTCATAAAATAAGATAAAAACATTACAAAACCCCTAAGGGTTAGCTTCAGTTGGATCAATCCACTTAAATGTTGGGGCTGTGTCAAGGAAATGTTGGATAGTTTCATCTTTTACCCAAAGGGCACCTTCATCCATTGATAAGGCCTTCTCTTCAGCTATCTCTTGTGTTTTCCAATAAAGTATAGCCCTAACAACAGAATTTTTCCCTTCGAGTTCTGCCACTTTCTCATCTCTCTTCTTTAGCTTAGCCTGGAATCTCTCCATCAAAGTCTTGGCCTCCTCATGCTTCTAGGCAAGTATCATGTTTGCCTCATCTCTCTCTACTAGAACTTTCTAGTGGTTGTTGTCCAACTCGCGAGCACTAGTTTGCAAAGAGGAAAGCTTTCACTGGATAGCATATGCCAGGAGACTCGATTGTGGGAATGGTTATGTTATATATGAGCAAAGTCAAAAAGATATAAGTAAGATAGAAGAAAATATATACATACCACATCACAATTGTGTAAAGGTGATTAGCAATAGTTGTTAGTTTGGCAGAAGCAAGCTCCTCCACCTATGAATCCTCAAATCTCTCCACAAAGTCATTGATATAATTTAGAATCTCATCCTTAAACTCAGAAGCCGAAAATTTAGTCGGAGGAGATGCTGAACTAGAAACAACTTCAAGATTTTCTCCTCCTAAAGTACTGCTCAAGAGAGGTATAGATTGCATAATGGCCTTCGAAGGAGACTTGACTACCGCATTTGAGGTTGTCTTCTTGGTAGATGAGGCTTTCCCTCATTTAATTGACCTCAGGCGAGCATTGCGAGCAGCATCAATCTGAGCCAGAGCCTCTAGTTTCAACACAAGCCTTGCTTGTTTGGAATCCATACCTGCCAAGAAGAAAGGGAGTTAGTAAAAGAATTTTAATAGAATTTAATTGGTTTAACATCCTACTACACTTACCAGAAGTAGCCTTGGTACTTTCATTTGATCCTATGACCTCAGTCACTTCAATTTCTTTTCTTTTCAAAATGGAGGCCTGCTCGGCAGTACTACCCTCAACCCTCTCTACCTTAGCATCTCAAACTTTTTTGTAACCTGGCTCAATTTTGACTGGACCAACATTTGGTTGCACCCAAACAACCTTAACAGGTTGAGAACTACTAGCCTGGATCTGTCAGTTACCCAATTCTCTAGCTTTGCAGGGGCGTCCTCCTCATATTGAAACCTCGGTACAATTGGTTTGGTCAGTTTAATTTCACATAGAATAACATTGTAGAGGCCAATTTGAGTCACTAAGAAATCCCACTCCTTGCACTACTCCTTGACAGATGAGGCCTTGACCAACTTGTTAAACAAACCATCAGAAAGCTCTCTCCTCGCCCACGAAGCTCCTCCTTGAAAGGATGCAGAAATAACCAATGAAGGCGGCATAACTTCACGTGCAAGAGCTAGCCAATTTCCACTGGCCCACAATAAATGATTTTTCCAAGATTTATTTGAGCTCAGAGTCTTAACAATGAGTTCAGGTCTCCTCCAAACAGAAATGTAGAAAAAACCGCAAGTAGGGACAGCTCTAGAGGCGTTAGGGTTACTTTTAATCATGGACAAGTGTCGGCTCAGCAATACCAAGCAAGTAGTTTAAGATAGCCCAACTGTCGGACAAACTGAATCAAAACTCAGAACGAAAGTAGACA